>JAVTVY010024041.1:0-70000 GCA_036873755.1 Hanleya hanleyi
CACTGTTCGCAGTGAAAGCCTTCCATTTGTTATATCCCACATTGTCCACCGTGTCCATGTGCTCGGGTGTGTCCTGGTAGAATAAACCGGCTGTCAGCTGAGACTTTTTAGCCTCTCGGCCATACGACAACAAGGTCTCGATGTAGGCTCGGTACGGGTACGTCTTGGTGGAGTCACTGATGAGTTTGCCGCTGAGAAAAATATCCACCTGTTGAAACATCGAGTGCAGCCAGAGATTCGTCGGGCCCACCGTTGCTTGGTCAACGATTCTGTTGCCAGCTCCATTGACCACCTTGGCTTTCACATACAAGTAGGTATGGGCTAAATCCACATATGCCGTATCCGCATTACTGATGGTGAACTCGATGGGCCCGGTTTCGTTGATGCTGGAGAGCGGGAGATGCTCCACCCATAATCCTTGTTCGGCACTGGTCTGTGTGGGCGGCACGGTCCACAAATCAAATTCACTGTTGGTGGAGGGACAGGACTCGGCGTGGATCAAGGACATGTTTTACGAAAAGATATCCTTTGTCTTCTTCGATGTGCGTCGTCGCTGGGTCGGTCGTCGACTGGTGCGTGGTCTCGGTGGGGCAGCTCTTTTATTCCCTACGGTGCGTTGTGCTTTGGCCACCAAGACGCCTCCCGCTTCTTTGGCCCGCCGTTTCAAGGCTTCTTTGGGTGCCGTACCCCCCAAGACATTACCGGCCACTTGCAGTCCACTGCGTACCGCTTGTTTGCCGATTGCTTTCACCCCACGCGTCACCAAAGGCAGGAACGTTTTGACGATGCTGCCGAGTATGTTCCCCAGTCCATGTCCTCGTTGCATGCGTGCACCGCTAAAGACCGGAAAGCCACCCCCGGCCTGTTGGGCATAACAGTCCATATAGCTGCGTGCATCGCACTCGTAAAGTACTTTCATCATGCAAAGTGGGGAGCACGTGCTTGTCGAAAATGAAGTGTCAGCACCACTTTTCCTCGTTCGAATGCCACTGGTCGTCCCGTGTCATCTCTTATATCCACCGTGATCGTGTTGATGTCGGTTTGTCGTACAGGCAAGTAGAGCATGTGGGTGAAACTGTGGGTGATTTGAGCTCCATACGTCTTTTTAATGGGGACCACCCGTAACAGAGGTGTGTTGATATCGCCGACGATGTGGTTGTCGACTACGTCCGAGTAGACGTAGAGTCCGTACATACCCGACTTCATATCCATCGGCATCTCGCCATGGTGTTCGGTGGGACCAGCGAACGTCTGTAGATCGAAACCCAACATTTGTTGTAGGATAGGACTGAGTTCGACACTCGCGTTGGCGGTGACGGTAAGCTGTGCCTTGTCGTTGTGTGCGATGTAATCGAAGTCCACGTGATTCTTGAAGGGAAAGGATTTGATGGGTTTTGATGTATTCGTGACCTCCCGTAGAGCCTTATAATGCAACAGTTTTGACAGCCCACACATGAACTCTTTGGGGGTATCGTATTGGCCTTCGGGCAGAATCAGTCGGGTTACTTTGCCTTCGTAGGTCACTTCGTACCAGACTTCATTGGGACGCACGTTGTACCACGAGTAAGGGTATTGGATATCCGCGAGGCCACATTCCCATCGTCCAGGTACATGCAACGATTGCGGTAACTGGGTCACGTACTTGGCCACGGTGTTGTCAGGAAACACATCCAGCGAACTGTTACTGGGTAGGGTGAGGTAAAACATGGCGACTGAGCTGTCCAGCTGCTGTTGTTGGTTTTAATAGGTCTTCCAGGCCTTGGGCGGATGTGTCCGGCGTCGTGTTCGTCGCGGTGACTTGCTACGTGTCACGGCTCTGGAGATGTGGGGTGTCTTGATCAAGGGTGGTTTTTTATAGGCGCGAAAAGAAGGTGCCCGTTGTGGTGGTGATTTGGGGGGTGACTCCGGTTTCCAGTCGGCTTCCCAAGAAGGTAGTGGAGTCTGTCGTGGTGCACGACTCGGCGATTGCTGGGTTTGCTGCATGAAGGCCCAGCGCTGGGGGTTCCCCACCAATTCCTGTGGTACATGCATGTCTTTCAAGCCTTGAGCGAAGACATCCCATCCTCGAGGATCGGTGTGCGACCTGCGCTGACGCATCAGATCATTCACTAAATCCGCCATGTAGGTCCCCGGGACCACCTGATTCTGTACCAGGAGTTCGCCTTTATCATTCCAAGTCATGTTAGGATTCTGTTTCATCCGTTGTAATACCAGGCCAGCTTGTTTCTTGAACGAGGCAGGTACACTCTTCAGCACTTCGTCTTCCACCCACTGTGGGGCTGTGGGGGCTACCCCATCCGGCTGTTGGAGCGGTGCTGAGGTCGGCGGTCTGTCACGTTGTGGTGGTGGTGGTGGTGGTGCTGTTGCTGGGGTAGACAGGGTTTTGTATTGGTCCATGAACGTCATGTACCGTTGAAGCGTCTCATTGTACCGTTGTACTTTCTCACTGTCGCTTAACCCCGGTCTCTGTAAGATCTGTTGCATCTCTCCATCGAGGGTGTTTATGGTCTTCACCGTAGGTGGCACAGGATAGGGTGATTGGAGGTTTTGCAGGAACCGTGGTTCGACGAGGACCATTTTTTTTCGTGTGGTTCATTGTCGGCCGAAGAGTCCACCCAATACTGGACCCAACACGGAAGCGGCCAACGGTGCTAAGATGGCCCCGAGAAAGCCGCCTTTCTGTAACACCTTTTTCTTTTGCGTTTGAGGGACCCGTTTCTGGACTAGGATTCGGAGACCTGTCTTATGCTTGGCCAACTTGGTCTTCTGGGCCGGAGTCAGTGGTACGTTGCCTTTTAACAGATTGTACCCGATCTCGCACAGACAGCGTACAAGGTCAGGGTCCGCACCGCGTACAATGGTTCGGACTAACTCGGGTGGCGCCCTCTTCAATACACGGAGCGTGGGAGCGTGCTTCCGTACTCGCGCAGACATCCTGTACAACTAATGCTAGAACTCACAACTCTGCTCTTTTTATCTATCTCAGAGACAAAGTCAACGCTGCTGTGGTATTCATTCTTTTTTATTATCCCATCATCAAACACGCACACCCCAGCTGGGGGAGCCACTGTGGGTGTGTTTGCATTATTTTTGCATGTACACGTGGTGGGTGTCTCCGGGAAAGATGCCGGTCCGTAGTCGAAGATGTTCGGGAGTGGCTTGCTTGAGGTCGAAGAGCATATACCCGTGCTGAGGGGTTGTGGCGTCTTTGAAGGCTTCTAACGCAAAGGGTGTGCGGCCGGGATACATCTGTCTCGCCAGGTGCAGCAGTTGAGTGGTATCTCTCGGGTTTTTGAAGACCACCAGGTAGTGGGCATTTAAGCTGATATTCCGATGTTCTTTGTTTTTACTGAACAGATTCTGCACAATGTAGATGATGCTGAGCCGTCGATGATGGCTGCCTTTGGTAAAGAGTTGGGTCACCCGCGCATCCGTCTCCGCCATGAGATCATCCAGAACCACCAAGGTGTCGGGTTCCAAATCCGTCAGGTTAGGTAGGCCTTCCACAAACGTGATGTGGGGCATTGCTGCATACGCTTCCTGCCATTCTCCGTAACACCACACGACTCGGGCAATAGGTGGAGTGATCATGCTGTCGGCGTGTTGAAGGAGCTTTCTGACGAAGTGCGTTTTGCCGGAACCCGTCGGTCCTGCGATGACGCAGGTGAAGGGATGCTGCCAACGGGGATCCATGGCTGGAGGTGTATCCGCTGTCGTGGTAACCCGCTCTTGTAAATTTGGTACGAGTGAACTGGAGTGGTGGTGGTGGTGGGTACAACGTCGGGCGTCGTTGTCTGTTCACTGTCAGGGATGATGATGGTGGTAGGTACAACGTGGGTCGTCGTTGTCGGTTCACTGTGAGGGATGAAATCCGGTGGGTCTTCAGACGTAGTGGGTGTACTTGGTGTAGGTGTAGAGCTTACACTCGACGTGGCTTGTACACGGGGTGTGGTGGTGGTGACTGGGCTCGATACGACTGGTGCTCTCTGTAGACCGGTTTCACTGATGGCTGGTGTTCTCAGTTGGTTAAGTAACGTGCTGACATAGGCTACGTCGTAAAACACACCTCCGTACAACACACTCAGCAGGGTTAGCACTATCACCACAAAGCCCACTTGCGCTTTGCGCGTTTTGGAAGACACTGTGTTCAGAGACGGTTGCACCGTGTTCATGGTCGACCGTGGAATGAAGGATGACGGCAGTGGTGTCTGGCTTTATAGTCGTTTCACCTGGTTGGCTGCAACCCAGGAATTGAAGGAACTGGGCCAGCCTTGCCATTTGACGAAATGAAACAGTTTGCCACGTCGACGTTCCGTTTTCAAAATCTGCTCCACCGTGTAGTAGTCTTGCTGTGTTTTTAGGACAGGCTGTAATTCCATCTCGTAAAACGTCCCTAGCAACGGTTCCCCTTGAAGATCTTCCAGTTCATAGACTCGCTGCTGTCGGGGTAGGCGCCGTTTAATCAGGAAGTGTTCATCGCTCCAGTTGGGCAAGTAACTTTTCTCGAACTTGCCCTTGACTTTACTGATCCGTACAGGGTCCCCGACCTTGTACACCGCCTTCGGTGCTCGTTGCGATGGTATGGGGTACAAGACACGCCGGACATTGGGCTTCATTGCGTTGGGTCACGGTAATGGGGGCTCTCTCTATACTCCGATGATAGGCTCGATTGTAACCCCTCACAAGTTTCGGGAGAACATCGATGTACCGCCTTGTATTCTTATAGGTGAAATATTTATACATGCGGCCTTTGAATGTCCTGTTGAACCTTTCCACCACGGAAGCCTTGGTCTCGTTGTACGTATGGAAGAAGAAGATCTTCTGTTTCTTGAGAAAGGCTTGGAACGGTCTGTTGAGGAATTCCGTGCCTTCGTCGGTTTGCAAATACAAAGGTTTGCGCCCGGTCTTGAAGATGTCTCTGAACGCCGCTATGAGATTCGCCCCCGTTTTCGTCCGGATGGGTACCACCCACGCATACTTGGATAGGATATCGATGCACGTCAAGATATATCGATTCCCATCGTTGTGTTTGGGAAAGGCACTCATATCGACCAAATCCGCTTGCCACTGGGCATCTATTCCTCCCACGATGACCCGGTTCCGTAGAAAATGGCGACGGACAGCTCGATGTAAGGTATAGGTGTCTTGTTTTCTTAACCAATCTCGGACTTGAGCACGTTGTATCCCTTGGGGTTTGGCCGCTCGATGCACTATAGGCCGCCGGACTGTCGGGACTGTAGTATAACTTATCCAACACCTTCTCCCAGCGCTTCATGGTGACACAATGCTGATGGACCGAGAGAGTATGGTTTATTTATAACAAGTTTCTACCACCGTTGTGTTGGTTGACTCAGTTCAGCCGGATAGTCTATAGCCTCGTCGTCTGGTTCATGACTAGACAGTTTCTCATTGGGTTCAGCCAGCGCGTCCTCAATAGCACGAGCCCACCCCAACTGGTCTGATGACCGTTCGTCCGGTGTAAAGAGCTGGTCCACAATAGGCACCACTTTCTCCAAGGCTGTCCACAGATCAGGGTCTAGGAGTGAAGCTTTGCGTAGGATCGTGGTAACGTCCCACACGGGCAAAGAAGGGTCCACGGTGTACGTAGTTGGCGTTCTCGAGGTGGATGAGGTTTCCGTCGAGCTCACCGCTCAACACCCGTTTGAATTTGGTCCAGCCATCACGGAATAGGGTAACCGTAGTGAATGTGTACTCCGAACTCCACCCACAGGCATTCCGATCTTCCACGAGGGTGACTTTATCTTCATAGACGTGTAACCCCACCTGGGGTGTAAGGGGCAGGATGGCTCGTAGGACGGGTGACATGCTTGACCCAATGACGATCGTTGAATGACACACACTCTGTCTGACCCTCGTATTTATACTGTCAATGCCACAGCGCCAGGGTCAATAGGGCACAGACTATTGTGAGGCCAATCAGCCGTCGCTGGTTCCGGCGTGAACGCTCGTGGTCCATAGCCCGAGCATCAAGGATGGCTGTCATAGTCCAGTAGTGGTGAGTGATGGCACACCTCTCCATCGAGTGCACTCTGTCGAGGACCGCTTCTGTGAACTCATTCAGGATCTGGCGTCGCCCCTCGTTGTCGTCGCCATCTGCAAACATGGACCGGACCACCGCTCGGTAACCCGTGAATGAATTCACCACGGTGGCCTGCTGTAAAAGGCGAGTCGCATAGGGCTCGGTCTCCGCCATGGCTCTGCAACCCTAGAAATGAAGGTGTGGGATGCCGAGGGACGTGTTTTATAGACCAGGTCACACATGCGCGCCTAGCTCTACGGGTGTAGTCCGTGATACGCAGTATTCTGATGGGTTATGTGGCTCCTATAGAGATAGTACTTAATCGACCATGGGGATTACTTTTTCCAAGGCTGTCCATAGATCAGGGTCCAGAGTAAAACCACCTTGCTTGAGACAGAGGAGTCGAGCAAAATAGGGACCGCGGAAAATGTAGACGTCGTCACACAGGTGAATGCTATCACCGTCGAGGTCACCCAATAACACCCGTTTCAAGGTAGTCCAGCCTTCCGGCGATAAAGAGACACGCGCTGGTTCAGACGTACACCAACACCTACTGTCGTCATCGATGAGCTCCACGCGTTTGGGATACAACAATAGGGTGCAGTGCGGTGTAAGAGTGCGTGTCTCCCTCACACGCTCGTCTTCAGGCAAGACTTCAAACGGAGGTGCTGCTGGGTCCCAGGGAAAATCTTCTCCACGTCTCATGCTTTCGTCTAATACAAGCTGGCCGGCAGGCAGGCTAGAGGTGAGGCAGGCAGACAGGCAGGCAGGCAGGCAGGCAGGCTGGTCAGGTCAGGTCAGTCAGAGTGCTCCGCAGGGTAGTGCAATGAATACACCCCACCACTAAAAATCGCATCCTTTTATATATTTTTCTACAATCCGCCATTTTGTACACAAACGCCGCCATTTTGTACACACACGCCGCCATTTTGACCACACAGACCGCCATTTTGTACACACAGGCCGCCATTTTGACCACACAGGCCGCCATTTTGTACACACAGGCCGCCATTTTGACCACACAGGCCGCCATTTTGTACCGCATACTTGGATAGGATATCGATGCACGTCAAGATATATCGATTCCCATCGTTGTGTTTGGGAAAGGCACTCATATCGACCAAATCCGCTTGCCACTGGGCATCTATTCCTCCCACGATGACCCGGTTCCGTAGAAAATGGCGACGGACAGCTCGATGTAAGGTATAGGTGTCTTGTTTTCTTAACCAATCTCGGACTTGAGCACGTTGTATCCCTTGGGGTTTGGCCGCTCGATGCACTATAGGCCGCCGGACTGTCGGGACTGTAGTATAACTTATCCAACACCTTCTCCCAGCGCTTCATGGTGACACAATGCTGATGGACCGAGAGAGTATGGTTTATTTATAACAAGTTTCTACCACCGTTGTGTTGGTTGACTCAGTTCAGCCGGATAGTCTATAGCCTCGTCGTCTGGTTCATGACTAGACAGTTTCTCATTGGGTTCAGCCAGCGCGTCCTCAATAGCACGAGCCCACCCCAACTGGTCTGATGACCGTTCGTCCGGTGTAAAGAGCTGGTCCACAATAGGCACCACTTTCTCCAAGGCTGTCCACAGATCAGGGTCTAGAGTGAAGCTTTGCGTAGGATCGTGGTAACGTCCCACACGGGCAAAGAAGGGTCCACGGTGTACGTAGTTGGCGTTCTCGAGGTGGATGAGGTTTCCGTCGAGCTCACCGCTCAACACCCGTTTGAATTTGGTCCAGCCATCACGGAATAGGGTAACCGTAGTGAATGTGTACTCCGAACTCCACCCACAGGCATTCCGATCTTCCACGAGGGTGACTTTATCTTCATAGACGTGTAACCCCACCTGGGGTGTAAGGGGCAGGATGGCGCGTAGGACGGGTGACATGCTTGACCCAATGACGATCGTTGAATGACACACACTCTGTCTGACCCTCGTATTTATACTGTCAATGCCACAGCGCCAGGGTCAATAGGGCACAGACTATTGTGAGGCCAATCAGCCGTCGCTGGTTCCGGCGTGAACGCTCGTGGTCCATAGCCCGAGCATCAAGGATGGCTGTCATAGTCCAGTAGTGGTGAGTGATGGCACACCTCTCCATCGAGTGCACTTTGTCGAGGACCGCTTCTGTGAACTCGTTCAGGATCTGGCGTCGCCCCTCGTTGTCGTCGCCATCTGCAAACATGGACCGGACCACCGCTCGGTAACCCGTGAATGAATTCACCACGGTGGTCTGCTGTAAAAGGCGAGTCGCATAGGTCTCGGTCTCCGCCATGGCTGTGCAACCCTAGAAATGAAGGTGTGGGATGCCGAGGGACGTGTTTTATAGACCAGGTCACACATGCGCGCCTAGCTCTACGGGTGTAGTCCGTGATACGCAGTATTCTGATGGGTTATGTGGCTCCTATAGAGATAGTACTTAATCGACCATGGGGATTACTTTTTCCAAGGCTGTCCATAGATCAGGGTCCAGAGTAAAACCACCTTGCTTGAGACAGAGGAGTCGAGCAAAATAGGGACCGCGGAAAATGTAGACGTCGTCATACAGGTGAATGCTATCACCGTCGAGGTCACCCAATAACACACGTTTTAAGGTAGTCCAGCCTTCCGGCGATAAAGAGACACGCGCTGGTTCAGACGTACACCAACACCTACTGTCGTCATCGATGAGCTCCACGCGTTTGGGATACAACAATAGGGTGCAGTGCGGTGTAAGAGTGCGTGTCTCCCTCACACGCTCGTCTTCAGGCAAGACTTCAAACGGAGGTGCTGCTGGGTCCCAGGGAAAATCTTCTCCACGTCTCATGCTTTCGTCTAATACAAGCTGGCCGGCAGGCTTGCTAGAGGTGAGGCAGGCAGACAGGCAGGCAGGCAGGCAGGCAGGCTGGTCAGGTCAGGTCAGTCAGAGTGCTCCGCAGGGTAGTGCAATGAATACACCCCACCACTAAAAATCGCATCCTTTTATATATTTTTCTACAATCCGCCATTTTGTACACAAACGCCGCCATTTTGTACACACACGCCGCCATTTTGACCACACAGACCGCCATTTTGTACACACAGGCCGCCATTTTGACCACACAGGCCGCCATTTTGTACACACAGGCCGCCATTTTGACCACACAGGCCGCCATTTTGTACACACAGGCCGCCATTTTGACCACTCAGACCGCCATTTTGTACACACACTTGCACCCACTGACACGCCGCCATTTTGTACACACAGGCCGCCATTTTAACCACACAGACCGCCATTTTGTCCACACAGGCCGCTATTTTGTACACACAGGCCGCCATTTTGTACACACACCAACAAGTCTAGACATGTACAAAGGTCACTGATTTATTTATTGATTAATTAAAATTAATTAATTAAAATTAATTAATTAAAATTAATTAATTAATTAATTTATTAATTATTTTATTTATTTATTTATTTATTTATTCTGTGAAAACACGCAAATGTTCGATTCAGGGGAGATAACCCGAAATTTGCCAAAAATCAAAAAAGTGCAAACAGAGTTATCGATCCCGGCAAAATGGGCTCTGTGCCGTCCTTATACTACTACTCACCTGGCGTCTGTTCGAGCAGGTGAACCCCATTCAAACCCGTGTGAAATACAAACTCTCTATAACAATTTTTTCTTTCTGTAAGAAACTTATGAACTGAGTGTTTAGTTCTCTAAGTGACAAGCAACAACAAGCTACACAAATGTTTGCTCAAAACAATGGGATGTTGACTGGTCAAGGTTGGGCTAATAATGGCCGGGCAACGTTGGGCCACCGGTGGCCGGCCAACGTTGGACCAACGAGCAAAAAGACGTTGGGCCAACGTTGGCCAGCCAACGTTGGGCCAACCAATGTGAAGACGTTGTGCCAACATTGGGCCAACGTTGGTATGCTATCTGGGTATGAAGCAGTAGTCCCACACTGGACTGTCCTATCCAGCATTAATCCCATACGAGACTCATCTATCCAGCAGTAATCCCAGACAGGACTGGCCTATCCAGCATTAATCCCACTTGGGACTGGACTATCCAGCAGTAATCCTACAGGGGACTGGTCTATCCATCAGTAATAACACACGGGACTGGCCCATCCAGCAGTAGTCCTACACAGGACTGGCCTATCCAGCAGTAATCTCACATGGGACTGACCTATCCAGCAGTAATCTCACACTGGACTGCCCTATGCACCAGTAATCCGACGGCTCTGACCTATCCATCCTACATGGGATTAACTTATCTGCCAGTAATCCCACATGGGACTGATGATATGGTCTGTACCAGATAATCTATTCCAGACATTATTGTCTGTACCACATCACCTATTCCAGACCTTATTGTTTGCTCTACATGTATGCTTTCAATACTGCTGCACCTTCGGCGGATGACCCCGCAAGGCGAGATGTTGGGGTTCTCAGAACGCTTGTTATTTGCTGGCATTGTTTCCGATAGAATACAACCGCCTATTAATAGCGTGACGTCATTATTGCCCGTTTTGCATTCTAGGATATTATTCGACGTCATAATGCAATTTTTGGAATAATAGTTTGATTTGATGTGAAATACATAATAAATGTATCAATTTTGTAATTCATTTAACTTGCAATTATATTTCTTGTGAAATAATGCTTCCTTCTGTATTCTGAAGTCTTTGTCATTTTTCAATACTTCATAGAACAGAAATATGGTAAATTTCCCACCTCCACATTCATCAATCTGTCGAGTTTCAGGATCTCGTATCTGTTGCTTATGTACAGTCACTCGATTTCGTAGAACATCTTCAGTTGTCCTACATACTTTTCACCACAACCAACGCATGTTAGGACATATATTACATTGGCTACTTTACAGGTCATATTATATTTCACATCAAAGATCTTATTTCCCCGTCACTCGTCGCCTAACAGATGATGTGGAACGGAGCATGTGATATGTGCAGTGAAAAAACAGCCCTGCAAAGGTAAGGAGATTAATGATCAAGGGAAATAGGATCCGTAGAATCCGTAGAATCTTTGACAGATAGTTTATTTGATGACGATGTTTTCAACGCTAGTCGGTTCTCAACTACTCCCGGAAAAGATTGATCAAATATGGAACGATTATGAATGTTTGAGGTAACGTCAAAATGAGCACTTGGATGAGTAAGCTACAGTGGTCATGGACACGCACTGGAAACAGTCTTTCATGTGTATGGTCTCCGGTCCAACGAGCAGTGGCAAAACATATTTTGTGCACAAAGTGGTAGAACATGCCTTCACCCTCTGATTGCTCATCCTGCAGGGGTATGTGCCCCACACTCTGTCCCATCCTAAAAAAAATGCCACCCCTAATAGGGGGTGTGCCCAAATTGGGGAGATCTAAAACCCTGTGAGTACCAAAATATGTGTTACAAAATTATCTGGGGAAATGCCCTTCGCCCGTTTTTCAAACGAGCTTTCATTAACCCTACCTGGCCCGGGGGGGCCGAAATGGCCCCCCTACCAAACTTTCTGCGGAACGACAAAAAATGGAGAGCTGAAACTACTGGACTTTATAGCTTATCATACTGGGGTCATTTGGAGCCTATTGGCATAACCCCCCGGGCAGAGGATCATGGGTAAATTCAAGATGGCGGCCACATGGGATACCAGAAAAGTTATGTTTTTGTCATATTTCTTCAAAATTTCTGCTTTTCCGCGACGAAAAGTGGACAAAAACTATTTTATTTCACATGACATTAATATTTACTAATTTATCATGCAGTTTTTGCGGAGAAATTGCATAAATAAAAAATTTGGAAAATCCGCCCGAAAAATCGACCAAAAATGCCGTTTTTGAAAATGACGTCACCGTGACGTCATCAACGCGGCCATCTTGGATTCTTTTTACATTTTCTGGTAGATCTTGACCCAAGGGTATAGTGTGGTAAGTTTCAGCTCCCTAGCTCAAGGGGTAAGAAAAATAATTAGGGGGGGCCATTTCGCCCCCCCCCACCAGGCCAGGATATGTCCCAAAAAGCCCAGGCCAGATAGGGTTAAATAGGGAAATTGTCATATATGAGAAAAGATACTACTATCTACTTAAAATGAGCCAAGAAAAACAAAAAACGTGCTTATTTCAATTCAGTTTTTATTCTTACCGGTAGAGGTGCTGTCAGTGTATTTAGCTCTCTGTAGGAGCATATCGTGGCAAAATTTTCCCACTGATGGCGCAATATCATGAGAGCAATGGAGGATTTTAAAAGCAATGAAGTTGTATATTTTTGTCCAGTATCATAAAATTGGGAAAAGATGAAGTCATATATTGGAAGAACTTTCCCCGAATTTTATGATATTTTGGACACTCTATAATAAAATGTTTCTCATCTTCTATTTTCCCAAGATCACAATTTGCACAAATCCGTTTGTCGGGTGGAATATTCAATTTTCGACCCTTTTCTCAGTTTAGTAACTGCCTGCCTAAAACTGTGATTTGTTTTGACTGTAAGCATTCTGGTGAGTCGTTGTCAGGGGTTGGCATTTGTTTTTATACTTCCATTTTTTCCGATTTACTGAGCCTGTGTTTTATTTACGCGTCGTAGTTCCATTTCATTTCGCGCTCTACGGTATCCATTAAATTGTTCTGTATTTTATGAGGTATGGGTATGTTTTGCTGTTTCAATAGAGCGTCGACATAGCTGTGTAACGTTATACAACGTTTAAATTAATAGCGTGACGTCATTATTGCCCGTTTTGCATTCTAGGATATTATTCGACGTCATAATGCAATTTTTGGAATAATAGTTTGATTTGATGTGAAATACATAATAAATGTATCAATTTTGTAATTCATTTAACTTGCAATTATATTTCTTGTGAAATAATGCTTCCTTCTGTATTCTGAAGTCTTTGTCATTTTTCAATACTTCATAGAATAGAAATATGGTAAATTTCCCACCTCCACATTCATCAATCTGTCGAGTTTCAGGATCTCGTATCTGTTGCTTATGTACAGTCACTCGATTTCGTAGAACATCTTCAGTTGTCCTACATACTTTTCACCACAACCAACGCATGTTAGGACATATATTACATTGGCTACTTTACAGGTCATATTATATTTCACATCAAAGATCTTATTTCCCCTAGTCATTCGTCGCCTAACAGATGATGTGGAACGGAGCATGTGATATGTGCAGTGAAAAAACAGCCCTGCAAAGATAAGGAGATTAATGATCAAGGGAAATAGGATCCGTAGAATCCGTAGAATCTTTGACAGATAGTTTATTTGATGACGATGTTTTCAACGCTAGTCGGTTCTCAACTACTCCCGGAAAAGATTGATCAAATATGGAACGATTATGAATGTTTGAGGTAACGTCAAAATGAGCACTTGGATGAGTAAGCTACAGTGGTCATGACACGCACTGGAAACAGTCTTTCATGTGTATGGTCTCCGGTCCAACGAGCAGTGGCAAAACATATTTTGTGCACAAAGTGGTAGAACATGCCTTCACCCTCATCGATTCACCTATCGTGCAAACTATATGGTGGAGTATTGGAGTGAATACATTGATCGTAATCGACGATCTCATGTTGGAGACGGGTGATAGACTCATGAAACTGTTCACCAAAGGGAATCACCATCATAATGTTAGTGTGACCCACATCGTTCAGATTTTGTTCTACAAAGGCCAAGAACACAGAACAACCAGTTTTAATACACAGTATATGGCTCTATTTAAAAATCCAGGCGATGCCTCTCAAATATCTAACACTGCCAAGCAAATGTACCCAGGGTGGGCACAATTCATCTTAGAAGCATTCGAAGATGCTACAGATGAACCACAGGGGGATTTACTGATAGAACTGAAACAAGATCCACCTGACCAGTTGTGCTTACGTACTCGCATCTTCCCCGGAGAAATTCAGTATACATACATACATACACATACATATAAATGATGTAATTCCTGTGAAATGGGGACATTTGAGAGACAACTACCATGTCGTCAAGACTGCGGAAGCACACTATCACTCTTGACCGGAGAGAATCCCGAGTTAGTGAGAACCATCATCAGGGGACAACTGATTGTGTGAATGTGCCTCAAATGTATTAAAAGAGAATGCACCTATGTCTAACGCTCAGAGCGTAAAGTTGGAACGACAAAAATCATGTCTCCGGACATTATCAAAGAAATCAATCAGACAGCAGCGAAAGAGAAGTCTTACAGAAAGGTGGATTTTTGGGGGCATTGCTATTTCCCTTGGCCACGGCTGTCTGGTCAGCGATAAGGGAGCATGTCAAAAAGATGGCTTTGGTTGAACTGAGATTGTCAAAATCACTGCAACGGCAGCAGCGTCATATTACACCCACGATCGGTGTGATACATACAATGGACGATGAAATGCGAAATGTATTAGGCCGCATAGATTTAACTGAGGGTGGAAAAATGAAACTGTTTTATCAGACATTCCAACGGTATAATATAATATAATATAATATAATATAATATAATATAATATAATATAATATAATATAATATAATATAATATAATTATATGGATCAATATACACATCGTCAATACAGGGGTATTATTTCTCAGGAAAAGTGTTCGTGAATGCAATAAGTCGTACAGTCTGGTAAATTGAAGAAAATATTTTATGTTGACTAAAACGCAATAGCTCACAGGTGTAAACTCAACTTGAATTTGGGAATATAGAGATCAGTGAATCACTACAAACACTTTTTGGGTTCAAGAATGCCAAATACGGTCAAGGACCTCACATGAGTCACCGCGTTGTAGACATTCAAAAGATTTATTCGCCCTGTTGCTATTTAGTAGAACCACACGTTGTTGGAGAAAGTATGGTTCTCCTCGTGCGTATAATCCCTTTCAGAGGAGATCATGAAGAATACATCACGCAATCTTATGAGAGAGTGAAATTTCTGTTGATAAAGAATAACTTTTCATCGGTGGAACTACATGGAACTAACAGAATAATATTTGAACGAGGAAAGGTGGTGAGAATACTGCATTTCCCACAGCGTCAGTCTACGGATTTCACATAATCATGTACATCCAGAAGAGAGTGCCTTTCGATACAGGTGCGAGGAGGTATGTCAATTATTATTCTGATCAAGTTGGACATGGGTTTCCTGTGTTTATGGGTGTGGGGCAGCAGCAAGGCTCTGGAGTAGGAAAATTTTAGGAGTATTTAAAAGCATTTTAACCTTTGTCTCCAGCGGTGCAAAGGCGCTTGGTCTCAACAGCGGGGATCAGTTGGAGGAGCACATGTTGAGTGGAGATAATCATAAAGAGGTAGCCATTCGTAAAGCATAGGAGGCTGGCAGTAGCTTGCTTCACAAAGCCACTGCTCAAGTTAATCGAACATCTGCGAGGAGGCAACATCCGCAGAGGCGTGGTATATACGAAGATCAATCGTAGGGCAAAACATTCGGCGTGAAAACAAAGAAGAAAGACACACTGGCATGGCGCTTATTCACCCCCTCTCATGTGAGTGCACCAACAGTGAACTCGATCTATTTAGCGTACTGCCAACGCAGAAAAGTGTGGATCAGGGGCAGTGGGTGAAACATCATCCATTTTCTAGTATCACAGACAATGGTACTGCAGAATTCAGCATTTCAGGATCTGGAAAGGATTATCACACACACACACACACACATCAGATACGTTACTTTATGTTAAGACCAAAATATTCGGCGCTAATGGATCAGATATCTTTGAGGATGCGGATGTTTGACAGGTGAATTTGTGGCTGCAATCCATGTTCGGACAAGTGGATTTCTGCATGAACGGAAAGATGGTTTTCCTTTCTAATCATACTTACCCCTACAGATGTTATTGAAACATTGTTGAGTTATGGAAATGAGGCGAAATCATCCCAGCTAAGTCTCTTTATGGAGCAAAGACACACCGCAGCATATGTAGGTGTCAGATAACAGAAGATTAGAAACTCACCTCGACATGTTCTTACAAAATAGATACCTGTTAAACGGGATGGAATTTGTGAAGAGCAAAACCTATTTCATGTTTCTGAGTGCCAAAGACGATGCTGCGTACAAACCAACAATCCTGAAAGCTTCTATCTTTACACGAAAAGACAAGTTGAACGCGGGAATTCAGTTGGGTCACATTCAAGCATTAGCAAAGGGTGCTGCCAAATATTCAGTGACCAATGGCAAATTAAAGTGTTCTCAGATCCACAAGAGAACCACGAGAATCTATTCCTCGGACAGCTCCAAAAGCGTATCGTCACTGGCCTTTACTGGTAACTACAACTTCATGAACCTCTTGAAATTCAACTTTCTTGCTCTCCAAGTGTATGGTCAGTAAATTCCAGTGAAACCTCTAGAGCCAGACTTCCGTGAAGAAAATTATGTCAGAAGTTACCTAGGACTCTTCACAAGTACAGGGAAGTAGTATAAAGACGAAGGAAATGCCAGTGTTAGGAATGAATTTGGCACGGGGTACACCTTGTTCTGTTTCGATCTAACCTCTGACATGGTTAATGGTAGCCATTTCAACTTGGTCAAAAAGGGATTTTGAGGCAGGAGATGCATTTAGGAGAGCCACTGCCCAACACCACTAAAGTAATCTGTTTGAGAATGTGATTATGGCCGACAGGGCGAGAAATGTCCTCCCATACTATGCCACCACATCAGGAATTCAGCACAGATTCAAGACATTTTGGAAGATCACAGCTTTACCAGACGGGTATTTAGAGGTCTGTCCTAGAGACAAACGTCACAATCGTTTGCACATGAAGTACCCCTCGGCATATGTGTTCAACACTGACCCACATAATGAAGAACGTCAGCATTGAGTTGCTGTGTAATTGATGAAAATGGATAGGGCATTTACTTCGACAGTTATGGATAACCACCTTTTTATAATGAATTCGAAGATTTTCTGAACAATCATTCCCGAAACTGGACCTTTAACAAGAAACGAATTCAAGGGTATTTCATCGTCACATTGTGGGCAATTGTGTATACATTTCTTACTGTATGTATGTCGTGAAATTATCGAGAAACATTTTGATATAAATGCACCATATTTAGATATAGAATCAATCATGATGTAACTGTTGCAAAAAAATCTCATTTTTATATCGTTTGCATGTCATATAATTTGATGGTTTGGTACATGGTTTCATTGGGAGACATATATTCTTGAATTGTTTTCAAAGAATTATTTACGATGGAACCGTATTAGCAAATACAAAACAAATAAAAGGAGTATTTCACTCATCAAAACTGTGTTGTAATGCATAGGTTAAGAGGTGAGATAGTACATAGATATATTTAAAATATATACAAGAAGCAATGGAAGTTCAGTTATATTGTATTTATTGATATAACAATTAGTATATAATTACATCAACACTTATCGATATATATGATCTTAAAGAAGCATATGTATATCTAAAATGGGATTATATAGTAGAAATGAGGATATAATTTTACGTACCCATCATATGGAATTATTTGATCATCACAATATATATATATATTTCTAGTCAGAACATATAATAGAGGTGAAAATACATTTTCACCTATCCCTTACAAAGTATTACTACCTCATCACATGTTTAACAACTGTGAATGGATCTTTTCCATGATTTAATTTTAATTTTTTCAGTATAGTCTTTGCGTTGAAATTTCATCAAAAATAATGGAGGTATTGTATCAATGTGATATTGAAATCATTTAAAAGTTCATGTCCACGTGGTCACTTGTGTCTGTCATTAAGCAGTCGTTATTCTTTTAGCTAGGGTTATCTGTTATAGATCTATCACAGCGTTCTCATATGAGCTGTTGGATATGCTGCAAGATGGCATCGAGATAAACCTTCTTGAAAGTCTCTTTTACGTAGATCGATTTTTTCTTCCTGAAGTTCGTGGGTCCAGAGGCGCCATGTGGGGCATCGGTTCCATCGTCACAGGATTCGTCATCGGTGAATGTAAGATAAGGCTCCATAGCGGACATCAGTTTTTAAGCGCTGAGGGCAGTGTCCAAGGCGACAGTCTCCAAGGCGACAGTGCCCAAGGCGATGCCACATTTGTTGGGAAACAGTTCGCTCTGGTCGTATATACCCTTATTCTAACGTCTCACGTAAATTTTCCCTTTCAGAACTAAATTGTTTTTATATACGGGGAAGTCAATATCGGTATTTCCGTCTAAGTTCTAAATCTCTGACGTCACAGGGGTCATCCTCGAACTTCCCAACCTCATTGAGTTTGAACATTTATTTTTACAAAAATGTTTATATATGGCTTCTTAATATTTTATTCCTATAACAGCAGCTTGGGCAATAAATACTGACAAATGCCTCCTGGCAATTATTACATCATGTAATGGTCAATATTATACACCTTATATAATATAGCCAGTTCCGTTTCTTTAAATCGGATTTCTAACTTCACAATCAGTGTCCGTATGATAAATATGAAACCTCGTCTCATTACAACAGTTTTCCATTATTTATGTATCATGTACATAATCATAGACTTGTGGGCCAGATATGCTTCTAAATGTTTACTGAATATGGAGAAGTGTTTTTGAATTGCCACGAGAATTAATAAGAAGCTAAATTGAAAGCAGCTCCGGTTGTATACGCAGCTCATTCATACTTACGTATATTTCTAATCGCATCATTTATATTTTAAGCGAATAATTCTGAAAACCATTACACGACAATCAACCTTAAATACAATGATAAATTTTCGTCCTGTTATTACTTGAGATTCCAGTTATTTCGTGATTATCTCGAATATAAGTGATAGGAATTGCTTGACAATTGTCTTGGAGATAATGCTGCCAGTATCGAAACAAAATAGTTGTAGGAATCTTCACTATATTGTTCGTCGCGTCTTTTTCACTGCGCATTCACAAAAAGTTTTGTATGGAGAGCATCTGATCTATTCTTTATTTTCCTGGTAATAATTTAATAACATTTTCTTATTATCAAAATATTTCGCCATTCACATAACTTATGAATTGTTAACTACATGAAGCAACTGAACACATATTTGTGTGGAGACAATCAGGCCACGGCTTTTATTCAGTTGTCTCCTGGCTGGTGCCATGATAGAGTCATTCATTCTTCAGGATTTGTCTAACAAATGCTGTAATTTGACATACTGTTGTGCTGTTTGCCTGCATTACCTTGGTACATGTAGACAGAATGGCGACTTCTTTGAGTCTTTGAATGAATGGGGAGAATATATGATCAAAAAGAACTATGTCAATGATTTTCATTTGAAACTATTATTTTTTATTTATATTTATTATTTTCTTTTAATATTTATTTATTTATTTATTATTTTTTTTTTTTTTAAACAATATCCTATAGAGAGAATATTGATGTTCACTCACAGTTATGTCCTGCTAATGGGGAATTTTGAGGCAATTTACTGCTACATAAAATATTCGCTTCCCTTGCCCCTTCAATAACGACATATTGTTATTATATATCGCAGCTTGCTGTACATACGAGAAAGGATTGAACGAGGTTACGCCGTAGGCATTTTACACAAAAATAAAATTTTCATCACACACATACAATTTATACCTCATTTGAAAGCCAGAACCTGTATTAGAAGAAAAAACTTTACAGAACGAAAATCCGTCCAGTATTCGCTGATGTCAAACATTTTGAATTTCGGGAAATGACGATTTTTGGGGGACATGCCATTGACATGGAGCCTATGGAAAATGCCAAAATCCCATGGCACAAAGGAATTTCAAATTTGAAATGATGGATATCGTTAAATATTCGCTCAATTTTCATAATTTTTGGGACACATATACTTCAAGTGTCACTGTTTTAAAATATTCCATCAAGGATCCTGATTGGCTGATAGTAAGCTCCTAATTTGCATATCATTTGCATATATGTATCAAATTTGCACCCAAAACTATGTTTTCGTCCATTTTTAATTGATAAAATCAACCTGTATTCAATTTTGTTTGCATGGATTTATTAATTTACTTGTAATTATGTAAGATGACACAGACAATATACATTTAAAGTTTAATTGTCAATAAATTAACATAAATTATGCATAAATTTGCATAAATTATTGCAGTCAAACAGTTGTATTGTATGTGTTATACTTCTGATTTTGATGTTCACATCGCAAGACATCGATTTTAATATCGGTACCACTAACGTCATGATTTGTTTGCAATATATATACCAGGACAAAGTATATCATGATGGGACTGCTGGAGAGGAGCGGAGAGGGAACTTCTGTGGGTAGAATGAAGTAAAAAAAATGTCTAAAAACCCTTGTTACACTGAAATATTATGTCGGTGAAATTGCACATGTGAATTGGATATTCCTGTAGGTTCATCAACACAAATCTTGTCTCAAAGCTACAAGGTGAGGATAAAGATGGTTTTGTGTTGAACGTAAATTGGTGTTGATTCTAACACAATTTGTGTTATTTTCAACACAATTATTGTGTTAAAATGGCTTCAACGCAATTATTTCCGCAGTGCATACAGACTAAACTTAATACAGAACAGGAACGCACGAATGGTATTTCTTGCAGTAGGAATATATTGGTGAGATATGTAATAGTTTGGACAAAATGACGTCTGGCGACTGAAGAGCAGCCGTATCACTTCACAGAAAAGTCTTCCTCCGCACCTCAAATTCAGATCAGAATTTGAAGGATTCTAAGACGCAGCCTTTGGAATGTTAGCCGCACTTTTATTGCAGATGTTCTTGTGAAAACTATGAAGTATACCTACAAAGCCCCTATAGCACCGGCTTAAGGGAATCACTATCAGATAGTCTAGCTCGGGAGCTGTGATGACAGATGACCACAAAGAAGTAACTCATCTGATGTTAATGGATGAACATGAAGGGCATCTGATGGAGTAAATGTTTCAACGTGGGGTAAACCTGGTAAATGCAATACAGTAATACACAGAAAGCTAGACTAAACTGTGATGCCCGACATAGTGTGGTAAATTTGCCACCAAGACAATAAACAAACAATTGTAAGCGGTATTAGATACAAATCTAGAGAGCTATGATGAAAATGCTCTGACAACTCGTATATGGGTAATTGCTGAGCTGTTTCGCTGGGACAAATCTTACACTGGGAAATGGTGAGCTTTATCGTCGTCAGATGAAAATGACGGCATTTAACACAAAAGAATAGTCTGTAAGGCCCGATGTCGACCCAGCATCAACTTCCCACAAATGCCAACATATATCAAAGAGGTCTGTACAGGGGGCGGGTCTCGGGGACATATGTTTGAATTGTATGTCAGTTGAATGCCAATAAGAGAAGAACAAAGCAACCAAATGAAACTGCTAGATGAATATTAATAAGAAAAACAGAACGGAAAGGTGTGTTATATAACATAATATGAAGACGACGCCGTAGAAGGAATATGGAGGTAAATTGATGTAACTTCATGGTGCTGGCAGAAGCGATGTCCACAATCAACGCCATCACCTCCTAAAAGTGGTATGATCCCACCAACAACCGTGCTGTAGAAGTAAATGGGGAAAATCTATCTTATTTGATAATATTTTCTCTGAATGCTTAATGAATATCTTTAATAATGTCTTTCTGGGTACAACTCACACCAGCAACCGTTCTGTCCACATAAACAAGAATAATCAAGATCAGGCCCATTTGATACGGTTTAGTAGATATGGAGATGAAACAATTAAAGGAACAAATAACACAATGTTGGGCAACCACACCAACAAAGCAAGATGGAACATATTATCTGCCTGCAGTTTTATTTCTCAATGTTATTTATATTCATGTTGAATGGAGATGAATCTAATTAATGCATCCCATGTTGGGCACAACTCACAAGATATGTTTGCGGCGTCCACAAATGGCCCCCATCGCTAACCATCCAGGTCGCTAGTTGACTTCACACGAACAACCAAGTAACGAGTTTGGATCCATATTAATTTGATATGGTTTCATTTTCTCAATGTTATTACATTCATGTTTAGTTTAATGGCGAGGAATCAAATTATTTATAATTTTGTCAATGTTTGGCGCAATTCACACAAACAAGAGTACGTCACAGAGGTCAGGGTATAGTGGAAAATTAAAAACTCGATCTGACATCAATGGGAATGAGTAAAATATGAGGATTTTCTTTTGAAAAAAAAAATGTATTCGAAAAGGAACTTATTTTATTAACTTTCATTTAACTCTTTGAAAATATACGTATATTCATCTATACCATCCATTATCCCACCAGCCAGGCAAATGCGCTTGTGCTTGGGTCTGATGATTGATTCACCAAGTTGAACATCCGAGATAATGTGATAACAGAACTTTTTTATGATCCATGCTCACATTCAGAGATATAATAAAAGTTCCTTCACAACCTGTCTAATGCCATCTTCAAATGTTCATATTAATCAGTTATACGACTACAAATCGCATATGAATCCTAAAATTATATCAATTCACTTCTTGTAAAATCTTGCTCTCGTTTTCCAGGAACTAAACTCCTAAATGTTCATTTTTATTTCAAACAATGGCTTTTCATTCTGTTCCACAACTTTCACTTTCAACATTCCGATCCTTTTCTGCAGTACTCGTTAATCATCTTCCTGCTTTTCTCCAGTATTGCTTCAATATTCTGGTGTAGATCTTTCTCATTCGACCTGTAGTTTCTGTACTGTGTCCTAAAGTTCCTGCTTTGTTTTTTCCTCATCAATCTTTCTGTATTTCATTTCCACCAATTTTTCAAACTGCTGGCTGATTGCCGAGTTTCTTATTCACTTCAGTTGCTTATTCATGTTCCTTTTTGTCGCGGTCAACTGGTCATGAATAACATATAACTGCACATTTACTTCGCCAATCGTCTTGTAGTTTCTAGTACCGTATGTTTATTTCAGATCTGCTTGCTCCTGACTTCTGTTCCTCTTGAGCTCCTCTCCATAGTCTTGGTTGACTTAGCAAGTGTCAGATCCGGCAGTCAGTATTCAGCCATCGTCCATATTAGAATTTCCACATCAATAATCGAAATAACTATTTTGTTGACAATTATAGCACCAAATGTACTTTGAAAGAAATAGGTAAAACCGCATTTTCGCACTTCGTAAATCTAATGTTCATATACATTCCTATATTTGACAAGGGGTATATGGCTGCCGTCCAGGACGCCATCATTTTATACCATAAATAGTATGCTCCCCTGAAGAATGGAAAACCGCTCAATATCTTAACCACGTAATATGAATCTACCAGAAGATGATGGAATATTAATTATCGTTTTGTATAAATGTTAATTCTGATATATCATTTCTTGCATGCATTGATTATTAATCAGGGTCGATTACTCGCCAACAATGATTACTTTTGTACAGTAAATCTTTAATATATAACTTAGTAAATAATAAATCTATTTTATTTTTTATATTAATTTAGTAGGCCTACACCGGGTTTATAGTGGCCCAGAAAACGTCGCATCGATTGTGTTCTCCACTTAAAGGAAATACATCTTAGCTTGCTAAGGGCATTTCACGTTTCACTTAGCAGAAGTTTCTACGTTATACGATCGTGCCATGCGTTCGGATGATGAAGGAAATATTGGTCACAAACTTCAAGCAGTCAGATAAAAACAATATCGTGCCAGTGACACTATTTCACGATGCTAGAATTAAGTTGTTTTATGTTGATTCGAAATTAAAACACCAAAGAGTGGTAGAATACACAGCAGCAAGTGATACAACAGCAATGTGAAATGACAACAAAGGCAGTAGTGGTGTCTACTGATTTAAAGTCAACTTAACCCATTTGCACTTAAATGACCTCAAAAATTTGCATATGACCTATGCGACAGCCAATCAGAAGCGAGTATTTTGACAAAACTACCCCAACACAGAAGAGTTCCAATCTAGCGGGAGGTAACTCTTGATGCACTTTTGTAGTTTTTGTCAAATGCCGGATTATCTTCCCTGATTCGAACATTTGCATATTAAATCTATACGAGAAAATGCCTGTATGGGGTATGGATGATCCGATGGGGTCGTTTGAGGTATCATTGTGAAGCTTATGTGAGGGGGCACCTGAGGGGCTGGGTGTGGGGTTGAAATAGCGTCATTCTGCGCATGCGCGGTGGACCAAGGGTATGGAAATAGACGTTTTGGAGCTAGGGGAGCCCCTAATGGTCCGATGGGGTCGAGTGAGGTATCAAAGTGAAGCATTCGTGAAGAGGCATCTGATGGGCTGGGTGTGGGGTTAAAATAGCGTCATTCTGCGCATGCGCGATCGCCAAAGGGTATGGAAATAGACGTTTTGGAGCTAGGTAAGCCCCTAGTGGGCCGATGGGGTCGAGTGAGGTATCAAAGTGAAGCATTCGTGAAGGGGCATCCGCCTGGACTAGTGGCTCGGGCGTTGTCAACACCCTGCGCATGCGCAAACAGGGAATTGTGGGAAAAGGCTATGGAAATAGACGTGTTGGGGTCTAGGGCAGCCCCTAGTGGGCCGATTGGGGCGAGTGAGGTATCAATGTGAAGCACACATGAGGGAGCATCCGCCTGGACTAGTGTCTCGGCCGTTATCACAATTCTGTGCATGCGCAGACAGGGAATTGTGGGAATAGGGTATGGAAATAGACGTTTTTGGATCTAGGTAAGCCCCTAGTGGGCCGATTGGGTCGAGTGAGGTATCCGTGTGCAGCACCCATGAGGGAGCATCCGCCTGGACTAGTGTCTCGGCCGTTGTCACCAGTCTGCGCATGCGCAGACAGGGAATTATGGGAAAAGGGTATGGAGATAGACGTTTTGGGATCTAGGTAAGCCCCTAGTAGACCGATTGGGTCGAGTGAGGTATCAGTGTGAAGCACACATGAGGGGGCATCCGTCTGGACTAGTGTCTGGTCCGTGTTTAACATTCTGCGCATGCGTAGACAGGAAATTGTGGGAAAAGGGTATGGAAATAGACGTTTTGAGATCTAGGTAAGCCCCTAGTGGGCCGATTGGGTCGAGTGAGGTATCCATGTGAAGCACACACGAGGGGGCATCCGCCTGGACTAGTGGCTCGGGCGTTGTCACCATTCTGCGCATGCGCAGACAGGGAATGATGGGAAAAGGGTATGGAAATAGATGTTTTGGGGCCTAGGTGGGCCACTCTTGGTCCTATGGAGTCGTATGAGGTATCCATGTGAAGCATTCGTGAAGGCGCATCCGACAGGATGGGTGACACGTGGAACTGAAGTGTTTGTAAATAGACGTTTTGGGATCTAGGTGAGCCCCTAATGGGCCGATGGAGTTGTATGAGGTATCAATGTAAAGCAGTCGTGAAGGAGTATCTGCCTGGGCTAGTGTATCGTCCGCGTTCAACATTCCGCGCATGCGCCAGACAAGGAATTGTGGGAAAAGGGAATGGAAATAGACGTTTTGGGGTTTAGGTGGGCCACTAGTGGTCTGTTGGAGTCGAGCGAGGTATCAATGTGAAGCACACGTGAGGGTGCATCCGACTGGGTGGGTGTGGGCTAGGAATATCGTCATTCTGCGCATGCGCAGGCAGACCCTAGTATGGAAATATACATTTTGGGGCCGTTGTGAACCACTAGTGATCCAAATGGGTTGTGGGAGGTGTCAAACTAAAGCTTTTGTCTGGTAGAATCAGAATGGTGTGTTTTTTTTATTGCAAGTCGAGTCAATCTGCGCATGCGCAGTTGTGTGTAGTAAGTAAAGTGGCCATTTTGGGGAAGTGAATGAAAGTATTTGATGTAGAGATGGACCACTATTGCTCCGAATGGTGTACTGGTGTATGCCTGAGCCGCATTACGCGTGTATGAGTGAGTGAGATTGAGTGAGTGAGTGAGAGTACTCACTCACTCACTCACTCATCGTTAGTGCGTCCATGCGTTAAGATGGGCTTTGGGGACGCTCACTCACTCACACTGATTCACTCACACTCACTCACGCACTCACTGACTCACTCACACTCGCTCACTCACTCACTCACTCACTCACTCACTCACTCACTCACTCACTCACTCACTCACTCACTCACTCACTCACTCACTCACTCACACTCAACTCACTTACTCACTTACTCACTCACTCACTCACTCACTCACTCACTCACTCACTCACTCATACTCACTCATATGTACAGACACCACCACACACCAATAATACCACCACAGACACACACACCACCAACACCACCACCAACGCCACCACCAACGCCACCAACGCCACCTTCAACGCCACCAACGCCACCAACACCACCACCAACGCCACCAACGCCACCACCGGGCGTTGACGGTGGTGGTGGTAGCTCCCGTGTGGCAGAACTCTTGGATCGGAGCTCTCGGAGCTCAAAGCTTGCGGCGCTCGGAAATGACGTCATCGCAGGCATGTGCGTGTACCTGTGCTGCACCCTCGGAGCTCTTGGAGCTCGGAGCTCCGGAGCTCTTGGAACTCGGAGAGGCGTTCCCAACATCTTTGAGGCGTCCCCAACGCCCGTCTTAACGCATGGACGCACTAACGACGGTGAGTGTGTGAGTGAGTGAGTCTTCCGGTTCCGGTCACGTGACAGTAAACATGGAAAAACCCTGGTGTAAGATGAGGACGTGGATGTAAGATGAGGACCCGGATGTAAAACTACAGTACCCAGGGAAGTGACCTTTGATCCTGCGCTACTCGGAAGTGACGTCATCGTACGCAGGCACACACACACACTTACGCGGTGCACCCTGTACCCTATAGCCCGTAGGGCATAGGGTACACTAGGGTGTGGGTGCACCAGGTATGTGTGTGTGTGTGCCTGCGTACGATGACGTCACTTCCGAGTAGCGCAGGATCAAAGGTCACTTCCCTGGGTACTGTAGTTTTACATCCGGGTCCTCATCTTACATCCAGGTCCTCATCTTACATCCGGGTTTTTCCATGTTTACTGTCACGTCACCGGAACCGGAAGACTCACTCACTCACACACTCACCGTCGTTAGTGCGTCCATGCGTTAAGACGGGCGTTGGGGACGCCTCAAATATGTTGGGAAAGCCTCTCCGAGTTCCAAGAGCTCCGGAGCTCCGAGCTCCGAGTTCCAAGAGCTCCGAAGCTCCGAGCTCCAAGAGCTCCGGAGCTCCAAGAGCTCCGGAGCTCCGAGGGTGCAGCACAGGTACACGCGCATGCCTGCGATGACGTCATTTCCGAGCGCCGCAAGCTTTGAGCTCCGAGAGCTCCGATCCAAGAGTTCTGCCACACGGGAGCTACCAACACCACCGTCAACGCCCGGTGGTGGCGTTGGTGGCATTGGTGGTGGCGTTGGTGGTGGCGTTGGTGGTGTGTGTGTATGGTGGTATTATTGGTGTGTGGTGGTGTCTGTACATATGAGTGAGTGTGAGTGAGTGAGTGAGTGAGTGAGTGAGTTGAGTGAGTGAGTGAGTGAGCGAGTGTGAGTGAGTGAGTGAGTGAGTGTGAGTGAGTGAGTGAGTGAGTGGTGGGTGAGTGAGTGAGTGAGTGAGTGAGTGAGTGAGTGAGTGAGTGTGAGTGAGTGAGTGAGTGAGTGAGTGGGTGAGTGAGTGAGTGAGTGTGAGTGAGTGAGTGAGTGAGTGAGTGTGAGTGAGTAAATGAGTGATTGAGTGAGTCAGTGAGTCAGTGAGTGAGTCAGTGTGAGTGAGTGAATGAATGAGTGAGTGAGTGAGTGAGTGAGTGAGTGAGTGAGTGAGTGAGGCGTCCCCAACGCCCGTCTTAACGTGTGAACGCACTAACGACGGTGAGTGAGTGAGTGAGTGAATGAGTGAGTACTCTCACTCACTCACTCAATCTCACTCACTCATACACGCGTAATGCGGCTCAGGCATACACCAGTACACCATTCGGAGCAATAGTGGTCCATCTCTACACCAAATACTTTCATTCACTTCCCCAAAATGGCCACTTTACTTACTACACACAACTGCGCATGCGCAGATTGACTCGGCTTGCAATAAAAACACACGCCATTCTGATTCTACCAGACAAAAGCTTTACTTTGACACCTCCCACAACCCATTTGGACCACTAGTGGTTCACATCGGCCCCAAAATGTATATTTCCATACTAGGGTCTGCCTGCGCATGCGCAGAATGACGATATTCCTAGCCCACACCCACCCAGTCGGATGCACCCTCACGTGTGCTTCACATTGATACCTCGCTCGACTCCAACAGACCACTAGTGGCCCACCTAAACCCCAAAACGTCTATTTCCATTCCCTTTTCCCACAATTCCTTGTCTGCGCATGCGCGGAATGTTGAACGCGGACGATACACTAGCCCAGGCAGATGCTCCTTCACGACTGCTTTACATTGATACCTCATACAACTCCAGCGGCCCATTAGGGGCTCACCTAGATCCCAAAACGTCTATTTACATACACTTCAGTTCCACGTGTCACCCATCCTGTCGGATGCGCCTTCAAGAATGCTTCACATGGATACCTCATACGACTCCATAGGACCAAGAGTGGCCCACCTAGGCCCCAAAACATCTATTTCCATACCCTTTTCCCATAATTCCCTGTCTGCGCATGCGCAGAATGGTGACAACGCCCGAGCCACTAGTCCAGGCGGATGCCCCCTCGTGTGTGCTTCACATGGATACCTCACTCGACCCAATCGGCCCACTAGGGGCTTACCTAGATCTCAAAACGTCTATTTCCATACCCTTTTCCCACAATTTCCTGTCTACGCATGCGCAGAATGTTAAACACGGACCAGACACTAGTCCAGACGGATGCCCCCTCATGTGTGCTTCACACTGATACCTCACTCGACCCAATCGGTCTACTAGGGGCTTACCTAGATCCCAAAACGTCTATCTCCATACCCTTTTCCCATAATTCCCTGTCTGCGCATGCGCAGACTGGTGACAACGGCCGAGACACTAGTCCAGGCGGATGCCCCCTCATGTGTGCTTCACACTGATATCTCACTCGATCCAATCAGCCCAATAGGGGCTTATCTAGATCCAAAAACGTCTATTTCCATACCTTTTTCTCACAATTCCCTGTCTGCGCATGCGCAGCTGGTGACAACGCCCGAACCACTAGTGTAGTCAGATGCTCCTTTACGAATGCTTCACATGGATACCTCATATGACTCCCTGCCCGCATGCGCAGACTGTTGACTGTTGACCACGACCGAGACACTAGTCCAGGGGGATGCCCCCTCATGTGTGCTTCACATTGATACCTCATACGACTCCATAGGCCCATTAGGGGCTCCCCTAGATCCCAAAACGTCTACCTCCATACCCTTTTCTCACAATTCCCTGTCTGCGCATGCGCAGAATGCCGATATTCCAACCCCACACCCACCCGTCGGATGCCCCTCATATATGCTTCCCATTGATACCTCACTCGACTCCATAGGACCACTAGCGGCCCACAAAGACCCGAAAACGTCTATCTCCATACCCTTTTCCCACAATTCCCTGTCTGCGCATGCGCAGACTGTTGACCACGACCGAGACACTAGTCCAGGGGGATGCCCCCTCATGTGTGCTTCACATTGATACCTCATACGACTCCATAGGCCCATTAGGGGCTCCCCTAGATCCCAAAACGTCTATTTCCATACCCTTTTCCCACAATTCCCTGTCTGCGCATGCGCAGAATGCCGATATTCCAACCCCACACCCACCCGTCGGATGCCCCCTCATGTATGCTTCCCATTGATACCTCACTCGACTCCATAGGACCACTAGTGGCCCACAAAGACCCGAAAACGTCTATCTCCATACCCTTTTCCCACAATTCCCTGTCTGCGCATGCGCAGAATGCCGCTATTCCAACCCCACACCCACCCGTCGGATGCCCCCTCATGTATGCCTCCCATTGATACCTCACTCGACTCCATAGGACCACCAGTGGCCCACAAAGACCCGAAAACGTCTATTTCCATACCCTTGGTCCGCCGCGCATGCGCAGAATGCCGATATTTCAACCCCACACCCAGCCCATCATATGCCTCTTTACGAATGCTTCATTTTGATACCTCACTCGACCCCATCGGATCATTAGTGGCTCCCCCAGCTCCAAAACGTCTATTTCCATACCCTTTGGCCACCGCGCATGCGCAGAATGGCGCTATTTCAACCCCGCACCCAGCCCATCAGATGCCCCTTCACGAATGCTTCACTTTGATACCTCACTCGACCCAATCGGACCATGCAGCGTATTTGTTTTCTGGGGACTACTTTTTCTCCGCGGAAGCTTTCTCCCGCGACCGCATCACCACCAGACATGACCGCATCACCGCGGAGGAATACAAACGTCAAAGGTTGCCGGAACTATAGTGGTCAACACTTGGCACACAGCCAAGGCTGATGCAATCCATAACATGTCAGTACATGCCTTGATCTGTCCGAGTTGTCTCCCTTGCATCGTCGGACTCCCTCCCCCCGCGCTGTTCTTCAAGCGGAGGTTTTTTGCACTTACACTACTACTCTGGCCTTTCCGCTCAAACATATGGAAAATTCAGCATACATTCCCCACCATTTTTTCGAGATGAGACCGCCAGAAATAGGGTCATCCAGCCCGACACCATTACGGCAAATTTCGGAGGTGGCAATCAAACTGGCCCAGATTTGTTTTCCGATTAAAATTTGAAAAGGTGGTTTTGATATATTTTAGAGCCAAATATTATAGAAACATTTTAAAATACGTCACAGACCTTTTCTGGCCCAGTCAGGTATAATAGCCAATCAATGTTCGCCGGAAGTCAAGTCCTGATAATAATCTTGGACCCGCTTTCTGCAATGGAGGTTTGTGACCGACAGTCAGGCTGCCTTTTTATCGCCCGTTCTGTAGGCACCAATCCAGCTTTACTTGGGACCAGCTTTTACCAGCACATGCGCGTTGTTTAACCAGGACGAACGATAGAATAATCTGTTATTGTTTGCACAGACCACAAATGAAAATGTACTTGCGAGTGTCTTAAAAATCCTTATAAGTATATACCAGCACATGTGCGTTGTTTAACCAGGAAGAACGATAGAATAATGCCTGTTATTGTCAGAAGAGTTGCCAGACCAGAAAAGAAGGTGTACTTAAGACTGCCTTAAACAATCTTATTCATCAGCCCATGCAAGTTTGAAAATATGTAGCATTTGTGCTAATTATACAATATACTTTCCCTAAGGAGAGGTAGTCGGACAATTTGGAGCTGCGATTTAGAAGAAATATTTAATATTTATCATGGCTGCAATTTAGAAGAAATATTCAATATTTAGCATTTGTGCTAATTATACAATATATTTTCTTTGGGAACAGGCAATTCAAATTGCTAACTAGCAGTAATCCTAGAAATGATCTTCAAAGTACATTGTAGCACACACCTTTTTCTAAACATCACTGATTTTAGAAATTATTTGCGTAGCAGATCTGCTAAATAACATGCGAGACAATAATAAACATTTTGTAAAGATGCCACCTTAAGATTGGTGTGGATATCTCCCGAATCACATTATATATCTCATTCACTCATTGTCAGTGGGATCGTCAGACTTTTTTTCATTGTCAATCATTTGTAATATCCACCGATAAATAATCTAGAAATATAATCACAATGGCACATCTGCCTGGTTGCATGACTTTCAGAACAAAGCATCATGCTTGGTAAATTATAAATGACCGCCACGAGAGTGTACTTAATAAACTTTTCCATTTTCTTTCAAATGTATGGAATGACTTTATTTCACCTCAAAAATATTATTCTCTTATTCACTGAGCAGCTTTCACGGAGAACATGCGTCACCGAAGCGGGCAACGAACTTACTTTTACATTTTCTGATAGTAGAACATCATCCTGATATCATCGGAGGTTTCAGCTCTCTAGCCTCACTGGTAAAGAAAATATTCCAGGGCATGGTGCATTTATAACCACCAGAAATGGTCGTCACTTGAGGGTCTGAATGATTCATCTTCGAATATAATATACCTGCTTACACAGTTATGTCTCGAAGATCCTAAATCTTCTTTCATAAAAGCGAAAAATTCTACCCAAATCTACTTGACTATTATGCATTGTATATAGCAAATATACAGTCATTATATTACACTTTCTCTTCTAATGATTGTATATTGATTCACAATCAGTGAACTGTTAAATGGTTAACACTCATAGCGGATCGCTCCCAATTTAATTTTAGACACACGTTTGCCCCGGCGCACCGAAGGGTGCACTCGCGTGTGACTCCCAGCGTAAATTTGTGGTGCGTACTTTGCTTTCCTTCCTGTGCCTACAGTATGGGGAATGTTTTTAATCGATGATAACTGATTTCTTTTTCGACTTGAAGTCGCATACTCTTTCTTGGAGTAGTAGGACAATTTGATGCATATATACAATATTTAACCGAGTTATCAATAGTCAAAAATATTCCCCATGCCCTAGGCATAGTAAGAGAAGAATTGTACGAACCACAAATCGACGCCGGGAGTCACGCGTCAGTAAAATGGTCGGTGCGCCTCGGCAAAGCTTTGTCAAATAGCTAAATCGGGAATGTCCTGTCAAATGATATTTGCGCGTACGTATGCGGGTGAAAACTGATATATTGATTTCAGTGTCACTGTCATGTCCTATTTTTATGAGATATTAGAACAGATACATGTATATTAAGAGCCTGAGGTGTCTTAATATCGAATACTATGATGGTAGGCGTAATAACATGGACTTTACTTCCTGTCGAGTTGAGCGTTTACAATTCTCGATTACATGTACATCATGTACAACCCAAATAAGAGTCATGTGATCTATATGTCTATATATATAGTATTGCATATCGCTCCAACTATCAATTTATTACTCAACAGGAACGCATCTTGGCTAGGTGGTGCCTTATTGCCTCACTCATTTTGTTAGTCAACAAAATATCAGCCATGGCGGCTCGAGTCCTGGTGGTACATTTGGTTTTGTTCATGTTAGCATGTATCGGCGCGTTCATAACAGCCATTCCTTATGGTGGCCGATAAGGGACATCGCTAGGTATGTGGTTTGGTAACACGAAGGCAGGATGCGAAGCGCGAAGGCAGGATGCGAAGCGCGAAGTCCAAACACGAAGGCAGGATGCGAAGTGCGAAGGCAGGATGCGAAGCGCGAAGGCAGGATGCGAAGCGCGAAGTCCAACACGACTTCGCGCTTCGCATCCTGCCTTCGCGCTTCGCATCCTGCCTTCGCACTTCGCATCCTGGCTTCGTGTTTGGACTTCGCGCTTCGCATCCTGCCTTCGTGTTACCAAACCACATACCTGAAACAATGCAGCGATGTCCCTTATCGGCCACCATAATTCCTACCATTATTACACTGGTGGATTTCGAAGGGAAATGTATTCTATACACGACGGGAACCTGGTCCACGGACGATTGTGAAACAGGACATATCTGCTTTCATGCTAATTTCGGTAGCAAGGGAAACTGTTTCTACGGAGTGTTCGGTAGTTTCGCCGTATCTTTCTTCAGTTTATTCATGACCATGCTCACCTTTTACCTATTGTGTAACAGACACAGAAACAGGTGAGCTATTTCAATTTAACCGTATCTGGCCTGAGCTTTTTGGGACCTGTCCAGGCCTGGGTCCATTTCGCTCCCTAATTATTTTTGTTACCTCTTGAGCTAGGGGCTGAAACTTAACACAATATACCTTTGGGTCAAGTTCTATCAGAAAATGTAAAAAAATCCAAGATGGCCGCTCTGATGACGTCACACTGACGTCATTTTCAAAAACGACATTTTTGATCGATTTTTCCATCAGATTTTTCGAATTTTTCATTTATGCGATTTCTCTGCAAGAACTGCCTTCTAAATTAGCAAATATTAATGTGATGTAAAATGAAATAGTTTTTGCCCAGAAATTTGGAAGCAGAAATTTGGAAGAATAATGACGAAAACATCATTTTTCTGTTTACCCCACGTAGCCGCATTCTTGAATTTACCTATAAGTAGTAGGGAGCGAGCATTTAAAGCAACATTTCACCCGGATGTAACTATGACGTCACAACTTCCGATGGTGGCGCCATCTGTACACTCTGGACGCAAGGGAGACAACTCGATCTGCCAGAGTTTGGCCGCCATCTTGAATTTTTGAGGCGGTGTGCGCTTGGCGGCCATCTTGAATTTTGTGGAAAAGGGGATGTATTCCTCCACGGTGATGCGGTCCTGGTGGTGATGCGGTCGCGGGAAAAAGCTTCCGCGGAGAAAAAGTAGTCCCTAGATAAAATGGTCCGATTGGGTCGAGTGAGGTATCAAAGTGAAGCATTCGTGAAGGGGCATCAGATGGGCTGGGTGTGGGGTTGAACTATCGGCATTCTGCGCATGCGCGGTGGCCGAAGGGTATGAAAATAGCCGTTTTGGAGCTAGGGCAGTCCCTAATGGGACGATGGAGTCGAGTGAGGTATCCAAGTGAAGCATTCGTGAAGGGGCATCTGATGGGCTGGGTGTGGGGTTGAACTATCGCCATTCTGCGCATGCGCGGTGGCCGAAGGGTATGAAAATAGACGTTTTGGGAGCTAGGGGAGCCACTAATGGTCCAATGGGGTCGAGTGAGGTATCAAAGTGAAGCATTCGTGAAGGGGCATCTGATGGGCTGGGTGTGGGGTTGAAATATCGGCATTCTGCGCATGCGCGGTGGCCCAAGGGTATGGAAATAGACGTTTTGGGAGCTAGGGGAGCCCCTAATGGGCCGATGGAGTTGTATGAGGTATCAAAGTGAAGCCTATGTGAAGGGACATCCAGTCATGGGTGGGTGCATGTAAAATGTTTCCTGAAAAAAAAAACGGAACACGGACTTTATCGGAAAAATCAAGGAAAATGCTATGGGGTAATAAGGAGGTATGTAGGTCGCCGGGCTTAACGGGGCTTTTTATCAATATGATTTATCTCCCCCTAGTTCCAGAATTGGGTGTATGTAAAGGAATTTTCTGAAAAATACGGAACACGGACTTTATGTCTAAGTACAGGGAAAATGCCTATATGGGGTATGGGGGGTATAGGACCATCCCTGGGAAACCTACTTCTCGACATTTGCGGTATAGGTTGTGGGGTGTGGCTGAAGCTAGTCTCGTCAGACAAACATGATAGGAAGTGTCCGGGCAGATCGGTGAAATTTTGAAAAGTACGATCTGTAGCCCCATATAATCCCATACTATAGGGTTGTATATCGAGGACCAATGTTTGTCCCCTGGGAAACCTACTTCTAGACATTTGCGGTAGGGTTGTTTGGATTTGTTTTCTTAGTCTCGTTATTTAGAACACGATAGGAAGTGTCCCGGAGCGAATCGGTGAAATTTTTGAAAAAAGTCACCGAGACCCATATAGGCCCATACTGGGGTATAGGACCGATGTTTGTCCCACTGGGAAACCTACTTCTAGACATTTGCGGTAGGGTTGTTTGGATTTATTTTCTTAGTCTCGTCATTTAGAACATGATAGGAAGGGTCCCGGCACGAAACGGTGAAATTTTTGAAAAAAGTCACCGAGGCCTAGGTAGGCCCATAGGCCTATACTGCATGGCTATGGGTGTATAGGTCCATACAGGGTGGACATGTTGGAGTCTAGGTGAGTCCCTGGTGGTCCAATGGGGTCATATGAGGTCTTATTTTCAAGCTCTCATGCAGGAGCACTTGACTACACTAATGGTTCGTACGTTGTTAATACTCTGCGCATGCGCAGCCTGGAAAGCAGGCATTTTTGGGGGTGTGTGTGTGTGGGTGTGTTTGGGTTAGAGATCCAAGTTGCCACATGAGAAGACAGGTACAATAAAAGCGTACCTGAGATACAACACATATCACGAATCGTTAGATTCTTGGTATGTGCTTTAGAATAGTTTAACCAGAAGACTATTCTGTGAATTCATGTGACGCAGTCAGTATGTCGGCACCTCTTCCCACTTCCCTTATATGTGTTGTAATTCACGGTTCCAATGGGTCGTGTGAGGTATCCATGTGAAGCCTATGTGAGGGAGTCTCTGATGGCGTGGATGTGGGGTTGACATAGGGTCATTCTGCGCATGCGCGGTGGCCCAAGGGTATGGACATAGACGTTTTTGGGGTCTAGGCGAGCTTTGACCTTTGACCTCAGAAATTTGCATATGACGTCACTTCCGGTTGGGTTGAATGAGGCGTGACCTTTGGACATGCCCAGACTTGTCTGTGTTTGTCATGTACTGGGGTTGCGCAAGTGTGTGTGTGTGACGTCACTTCCGGTTGGGATGAATTCACCCGTATGTAAAAATGACGTCACTTCCGGTTTGGGTGAATGCTCAAACACACTACCCCCAACTTTCCCGGCCCGGCCCGGCGGGCCCCGCCCCCGGCCAGCGCGAGCGCGCGCGCGTTCTCCGGAAGTGCGCGTCATCACCGGTAGTGCGCGCGCGGGACAAAAGGTCACATCCAGGGCAAACGGTCCAATGTCCAATGAGACAATGTTGCGGCATCGATATAGTCAGAGCTTGAGCACCAATGTCCAATGAGACAATGTTGCGGCATCGATATAGTCAGAGCTTGAGCACCAATGTCCAATGAGACAATGTTGCGGCATCGATATAGTCAGAGCTTGAGCACAAAGAGGGGATTCTAGATTAACCTGGGTAAGATGGGCAGTTCCATTTGGACCAATCAGCGGTCGAGAAAAAGAGCCAATCAGCGGTCGAGAAAAAGAACCAATCAGCGGTCGAACAATCAGCCAATCGAATTGGGGTACTCACGGTGTGCTTTCGCTGACGTCCGCGCCTACATCTGGGTTCTTGTACACCCGGGTAAAGTTTTCTGGACATGGATGGGTTACCTTTGGCTCCATTCTAGGCCACTGATTGGCTAATACGGTGTTCAAAACCAGTTTCATGCATTATGTTCATATAACTTATAGTAATAAACTTAATCTATACGTGTTGGACGAGTCTCTTCACTCACCGTATACACGCACCTCAATGAAATGCCCGCTCCAAACCTAGACCAAAACACGTCCTTGGTCTGTGGGCTGATTTCATTGGCTCTCTATTTTACGATAGTGCTCTTGCATTCTAACATTGATGGGTTACATTTTGGCCCCATCCTACACCACTGATTTCAGTTTGACTGAATCTCCACATTGGGCATTTATGCATTATGAATAAAACACACAACACAGGGGTTTTTTTTTGGTGAGATCTCATTTTGTTTTTTATTCAGTAACAACAACAACGTGAGAACAAACACGTGAAAACTGAAGCCCAGAACAGGGGGGGCCTGTACATTGAAAGAACTGAAGCGCAGAACAGGGGGCTTGTAAACTGAAGCCCAGAACAGGGGGCTTGTAAACTTAAGCCCAGAACAGCGGCCGTGTGTACATTGAAAGAACTTAAGCCCAGAACGGGGCTTGTACATTGAAATGATGGGCGGCCCAGTCATAGACGAGTACATCGCGGTCCTCGGCCTTGGGGTACTCGTCAAACATCTGTACGATGGTAGATAAGGGTCTTCCCCGGCATTGATAGTACAGGTAAAACAAGCAATATTGTCCGCACACGCTACTGGTCAGGCTTTGCAACGTTTGACTGTTCCAACACCACGTCGCTGTGCCTTGATCCATGAAGTCTGTTAAATCGGGATGGAGGGATGGCAGGCCGTACGGGTCCAAGTATTCGCCCTGCTGTTCTGTCAAGTACACGGCCACCCAATGTTCACCGGGTCAATCCATCGGGTCCGTGTTGAGAACGTAAGCAGCAGGATACATACGGTCTAATGGGAACACATCTCGGGCGAACACCCCTTGAAAGACCATACGTGTGTTCTGGGTCATTCTCCAGCACGGTGGTTATCTGGTCTGTATCCATGTTAGGTGGAGAAGTCACACATGACGTTGCGCGCCTTGTCCACTTGAATGATGTTGTCAAACTCGGCGTAGCAGATCACATTGACAGTGGTCGCCAGGGCTCGTGCAAAGTGGATTTCCACCCGTAAATTGCCTTGCTTGGCCAGGGCCAGCTGATGGTCGTTCTCTAAGGTGGGGGTCAGATCGCAACAGAACAACGTGTATCCGTTCGCGTAGTGCTCCCGACTGATGAAATTCCCTTCGTCCTGGTTGATTTGACCGGTGGCTGTAAACAGGCTCTGATAGGCTCGAATGAAATTCCTGCGCCCAAAGTTCGGTGTTAAGGCCGTGGCTGGCACCTGTTGTCCATCCACATGCAGGGCCACAAATTGATGCCGAAATGTTGAAAGTCAAACGGATTCTCTGGGTAGGCTCCGCTGAAACTGGTATTTTCCACACAGGCCAGGATCAATCGCTTGGGTAGTTCCCCCAGGAACAGGTTTTCTTTGTTGGCGCCCATATTTCCAACAGGCACAGAGAACACTTTGGTTTGTACACGTCGGATAGGGTACTGGGCTGGTTTTGTTTCCAAGGCTTTCATGTGTCCCAATTGAACGGCTGGATACGGTTTCACTTTTCGGACATACAGCACTGCCTCTTGGATGACAATCTTATAGTCCGCTGCATGCCCTCTACGTTAGTGGCCATCAAGGCGAAGGTCGGAGGCGCCCGTATCAGTCGGATCTTGTTCAAGAGGTACCGGTCTTGCATGAACATGTCTGTGTGCAGTCGACCCATCATATCCACCGAGGCACTGTTCGCAGTGAAAGCCTTCCGTTTGTTATATCCCACATTGTCCACCGTGTCCATGTGCTCGGGTGTGTCCTGTTAGAATAAAGCGGCTGTCAGCTGAGACTTTTTAGCCTCTCGGCCATACGACAACAATGTCTCGATGTAGGCTCGATAGGGGTACGTGTTGGTGGAGTCACTGATGAGTTTGTCGCTGAGAAAAATATCCACCTGTTGAAACATCGAGTGCAGCCAGAGATTCGTCGGGCCCATCGTTGCAGCTTGGACGATTCTGGTGCCATCCCCACTGACCACCTTGGCTTTCACATACAAGTATGTATGGGCTAAATCCACATAGGCCGTATCCGCATTACTGATGGTGAACTGGATGGGCCCGGTTTCGTTGATGCTGGAGAGCGGGAGATGCTCCACCCATAATCCTTGTTCGGCACTGGTCTGTGTGGGCGGCACGGTCCACAAATCAAATTCACTGTTGGTGGAGGGGCGGGACTCGGCGTGGATCAAGGACATGTTTAAGAAAAGATATCCTGGGACTTCGATGTGCGTCGTCGCTGGGTCTTCGATGTGCGTCGTCGCTGGGTCGGTCGTCGACTGGTGCGTGGTCTCGGTGGGGCAGCTCTTTTATTCCCTACGGTGCGTTGTGCTTTGGCCACCAAGGCGCCTCCCGCTTCTTTGGCCCGCCGTTTCAAGGCTTCTTTGGATACCGTACCCCCCAAGACATCACCGGCCACTTGCAGTCCACTGCGTACCGCTTGTTTGCCCATTGCGTTCACCCCACGCGTCACCAAGGGCAGGAACGTTTTGACGATGCTGCCGAGTATGCTCCCTAGCCCATGTCCTCGTTGCATGCGTGCACCGCTAAAGACCGGAAAGCCACCCCCGGCCTGTTGGGCATAATAGTCCATATAGCTGCGTGCATCGCACTCGTAAGGTACTTTCATTATGCAAAGTGGGCAGCACGTGCTTGTCGAAAATGAAGTGTCAGCACCACTTTCCCGCGTTCGAATGCCACCGGTCGTCCCGTGTCCTCTCTTATATCCACCGTGATGATATCGCCCACGATGTGGTTGTCCACCACGTCCGAGTAGACGTAGAGTCCGTACATACCCGACTTCATATCCATCGGGATCTCGCCTTGGTGGGCGGTGGGGCCAGCGAACGTCTTTAGATCGAAACCCAGCATTTGCTGTAGGATAGGACTCAGTACGACACTCGCCTTGCCGGTGACGATAAGCTGTGCCTTGTCGTTGTGTGCGTTGTAATCGAAGTCCACGTGATTCTTGAAGGGAAAGGATTTGATGGGTTTTGAACTATTCGTGACCTCCCGTAGAGCCTTATAATGCAACAGTCTTGACAGCCCACCCATGAACTCTTTGGGGGTATCGTATTGGCCTTCGGGCAGGGTGAGTCGGGTGTTTTTGTCTTCGTAGGTCACCTCGTACCACACTTCATTGGCTCGCACGTTGTACCACGAGTAAGGGTATTGGATATCCACGAGGCCACATTCCCAGCGCCCAGGTAAATGCAACGGTTGCGGTGACTGGGTCACGTACTTGGCCAAGGTGTTGTCAGGAAACACATCCAGCGAACTGTTACTGGGTAGGGTGAGGTAAAACATGGCGACTGAGCTGTCCTGCTGCTGCTGTTGGTTTTAATAGGTGTTCCAGGCCTTGGGCGGTTGTGTCCGGCGTCGTGTTCGTCGAGTTGACTTGCTACGTGTCACGGCTCTGGAGATGTGGGGTGTCCTGATCGAGGGTGGTTTTTTAAAGGTCTGAAAAGAAGGTGCCCGTTGTGGTGGTGGTGGAGTTTTGCGGGGTGACTCCGGTTCCCAGTCGGCTTCCTAAGAAGGTAGTGGGCCACTCGGCGATTGCTGGGTTCGGTGCATAAAGGTCCAGCGGTGGGGGTTCCCCACCAATTCCTGTGGCACATGCATGTCTTTCAAGCCTTGAGCGAAGACCTCCCATCCTCGAGGATCGGTGTGCGATCTGCGTTGACGCATCAGATCATTCACTAATTCCGTCATGTGGGTCCCCGGGACCACCTGATTCTGTACCAGGAGTTCGCCTTTATCATTCCAAGCCATGTTAGGATTCTGTTTCATCCGTTGTAATACCAGGCCAGCTTGTTTCTTGAACGATGCAGGTACACTCTTCAGCACTTCGTCTTCCACCCACTGTGGGGCTGTGGGTGGTACCCTTGGTAATGGCGGCTGTTGGAGCGGTGCTGAGGTCGGCGGTGTGTCACGTGGTGGTGGTGGTGGTGGGGTAGACAGGGTTTTGTATTGGTCCATGAACGTCATGTACCGTTGAAGCGTCTCATTGTACCGTTGTACTTTCTCACTGTCGCTTAACCCCGGTCTCTGTAAGATCTGTTGCATCTCTCCATCGAAGGTGTTTATGGTCTTGACCGTAGGTGGGACAGGGTAGGGTGATTGGAGGTTTTGAAGGAATCGTGGTTCGACGAGCACCATTTTTTTTCGTGTGGTTCATTGTCGGCCGAAGAGTCCACCCAATACTGGACCCAACACGGAAGCGGCCAACGGTGCTAAGATGGCCCCGAGATGGCCCTCTTTTGTGTTTGAGGGACCCGCTTCTGGACTAAGGTTCGGAGACCTGTCTTATGCTTGGCCAACTTGGTCTTCTGAGCCGGAGTCAGTGGTACGTTGCCTTTTAACAGGTTGTACCCGATCTCGCACAGACAGCGTACAAGGTCAGGGTCCGCACCGCGTACAATGGTTCGGACTAACTCGGGTGGGGCCGTCTTCAATACACGGAGCGTGGGAGCGTGCTTCCGTACTCGCGCAGACATCATGTACAACTAATGCTAGAACCCACAACTCTGCCCTTTTTATCCATCTCAGAGAACAGAGACAAAGTCAACCCTGCTGTGGTATTCATTCTTTTCATTATCCCCATCATCAAACACACAGACCCCAGCTGGGGAAGCCATTGTGGATGTGTTTACATTATTTTTGCATGTACACGTGGTGGGCCTCTCCGGGAAAGATGCCGGTCCGTAGTCGAAGGTGCTCGGGGGTGGCTTGCTTGAGGTCGAATAGCATATACCCGTGCTGAGGAGTTGTGGCATCTTTAAAGGCTTCCAACGCAAACGGTGTGCGGCCGGGATACATCTGTCTCGCCAGGTGCAGCAGTTGAGTGGTATCTCTCGAGTTTTTGAAGACCACCAGGTAGTGGGCATTTAAGCTGATGTTCCGATGTTCTTTGTTTTTACTGAACAGATTCTGCACAATGTAGATGATGCTGAGCCGTCGATGGTGGCTGCCTTTGGTAAAGAGTTGGGTGACCCGCGCATCCGTCTCCGCTATGAGATCATCCAGAACCACCAAGGTGTCGGGTTCCAAATCGACCAGGTTGGGTAGGCCTTCCACGAACGTGATATGGGGCATTGCTGCATACGCTGCCTGCCATTCTCCGTAACACCACACGACTCGGCCAATAGGTGGGGTGATCATGCTGTCGGCGTGTTGAAGGAGCTTCCGGACGAAGTGCGTTTTGGCGGAACCCGTCGGTCCTGCGATGACGCAAGTGAAGGGATGCTGCCACCGAGGGTCCATGGTTGGAGGTGTATTCGTTGTCGTGGTAACCCGCTCTTGTAAATTTGGTACGAGTGAACTGGAGTGGTGGGTACAACGTCGGTCGTCGTTGTCTGTTCACTGTCAGGGATGGTGCTGGGGGTGGGTACAACGTCGGTGGGCGTTGTCTGTTCACTGGGAGGGATGAAATCTGGTGGGTCTTTAGACGTAGTGGGTGTTCTTGGTGTAGGTGTACAGCTTGGTGTGGAGCTCGACGTGGCTTGTACACGGGGTGTGGTGGTGGTGACTGGGCTCGATACGGGGTTGACTGGTGCTCTCTGTAGACCGGTTTCACTGATGGCTGGTGTTCTCAATTGGTTAAGTAACGTGCTGACATAGGCTACGTCGTCAAACACACCTCCGTACAGCACACTCAGCAGGGTTAGCACTATCACCACAAAGCCCACTTGCGCTTTGCGCGTTTTGGGAGACGCTGTGTTCAGAGGCAGCTGCTGTTGGCCCATAGCACTGTGGTCGGACGTGGAATGAAGGAGGACGGCAGTGGTGTCTGGCTTTATAGTCGTTTCATCTGGTTGGCCGCTACCCAGGAATTGAAAGAACTGGGCCAGCCTTGCCATTTGACGAAATGAAACAGTTTGCCACGTCGACGTTCCGTTTTCAAAATCTGCTCCACCGTGCAGTAGTCTTGCTGTGTTTTTACGACAGGCTGTAATTCCGTCTCGTAAAACGTCCCTAGCAACGGTTCCCCTTGAAGATCTTCCAGTTCATAGACTCGCTGCTGTCGGGGTAGGCGCCGTTTAATCAGGAAGTGCTCATCGCTCCAGTTGGGCAAGTAACTTTTCTCGAACTTGCCCTTGACTTTACTGATCCGTACAGGGTCCCCGACCTTGCACACCGCCTTCGGCGTTCGCTGCGATGGCCTGGGGTACAAGACACGCCGGACTTGGGCTTCATTGCGTTGGGTCACGGTAATGGGGGCTCTTTCTATACTCCGATGATAGGCTCGATTGTAACCCCTCAAAAGATTCGGGAGAACATCGATGTACCGCCTTGTATTCTTACCTAGGCCTCGGTGACTTTTTTCAAAAATTTCACCGTTTCGTGCCGGGATACTTCCTATCATGTTCTAAATGACGAGACGTGAAAAACAAATCCAAGCAACCCTACCGCAAATGTATAGAAGTAGGTGTCCCAGTGGGACAAACATAGGTCCTATACCCCGAGTATGGGACTATATGCGTCTATATGGGTGTCGGTGACTTTTTTCAAAAATTTCACCGATTCGTGCCGGGACACTTCCTATCATGTTCTAAATGACGAGACTAAGAAAACGAGACCCCACAACCTATACCGCAAATGTCTAGAAGTAGGTTTCCCAGGGGGACAAACATTGGTGCTATACCCCCAGTATGGGACTATATGGGGCTATATCGTACTTTTTCAAAAATTTCACCGATTCGCTCCGGGATACTTCCTATCATGTTTGTCTTGACGAGACTAAGAAAACGAGACCCCACAACCTATACCGCAAATGTCGAGAAGTAGGATTGCCAGGATGGTCCTATACTCCCCATACCCCATATAGGCATTTTCCCGTAATTTAGGATAAAGTCCGTGTTCCGTATTTTTTCAGGAAAATTTTTACATACACCCACCCTGGAACTAGGGGGAGATAACTCAATTGATAGGCAAGCCCCGTTAAGCCCGGCGACCTACATACCCCCCATACCCCATATAGGCATTTTCCGGATTTTCCGATAAAGTCCGTGTTCCGTTTTTTTTTTTCAGGAAAAATTTTACATGCACCCACCCATGACTGGGTGCCCCTTCACATAGGCTTCACATTGATATCTCATACAACTCCATCGGCCCATTAGGGGCTCCTCTAGCTCCCAAAACGCATATTTCCATACACTTGGGCCACCGCGCATGCGCAGAATGCCGATAGTTCAACCCCACACCCAGCCCATCAGATGCCCCTTCACGAATGCTTCACTTTGATACCTCACTCGACCCATTGGACCATTAGGGGCTCCCCTAGCTCCCAAAACGTCTATTTTCATACCCTTCGGCCACCGCGCATGCGCAGAATGCCGATAGTTCAACCCCACACCCAGCCCATCAGATGCCCCTTCACGAATGCTTCACTTGGATACCTCACTCGACTCCATCGTCCCATTAGGGACTGCCCTAGCTCCAAAACGGCTATTTTCATACCCTTCGGCCACCGCGCATGCGCCGAATGCCGATAGTTCAACCCCACACCCAGCCCATCTGATGCCCCTTCACGAATGCTTCACTTTGATACCTCACTCGACCCAATCGGATCATTTTATCTAGGGACTACTTTTTCTCCGCGGAAGCTTTTTCCCGCGACCGCATCACCGCCAGGACCGCATCACCGCGGAGGAATACATCCCCTTTTCTACAAAATTCAAGATGGCCGCCAAGCGCACACCGCCTCAAAAATTCAAGATGGCGGCCAAACTCTGGCAGATCGTCCAGAGTGTACAGATGGAGCCACCATCGGAAGTTGTGATGTCATAGTTACATCCGGGTGAAATGTTGCTTTAAATGCTCGCTCCCTACTACTCGTATATGATCCTCTACTCGGGGGTATGCAAATAGGCTCAAAATGGCCCCGATATGATAAACTGAGTGCCAGCTCACAATTTTTTTGTCGTTCCTGAGATAGCGCAGAAAGTTTGGTAGAGGAGCCATTTTGCCCCCCACCCCCACCCCCACCACTAGGCCTGGTTGAAATCCAGACGGAAATCTCGTTGAAATCTTGACTGAAGTTCCACACCACTATCAAATTTTATACACCGGCCCTATTGTATCACATGAATTGTTCTTTTTCTTAAATAACCTGTGCTCAGGTGATAATGACACAGATCAACCGGTTAGTAAGTTGGTTTTCAAGCGGTTGATCTGACTCATATCTGGATCAGAACACGTCACAACCCAGATTATCCAGTGCATATGTTAATGTTATGACAGCGCATATGAGTGACATAATATTATTAAGCTACGAGGGAAATAGTGTAATATTATCTTAACATTTCAAGTTAAATACTACACCAATCTGATTAAAACTCAGACTTAATAATCGCTCCTCTATCGCTAATTAAGATCTCGGACAGTCCATATCTTAAATCTGTCGCGCATGTCAGACTGGTACGGAGCCGCAAAAGGGACATGGAAATTATTTTTTTCAGCCCCTATTTTTTTTTTTTTAAGTCGTTATAACGACTTATTTTTTTTTATTTTTTTTTTAAGTCGTTATATTTTGTTAGCTGACAACTCCCCGGTGAAACAGCGTTTAGATAGGCACTATCAAGGGCAGATCTACGGGGGGTGGGGGTCAGGGGGTCCTGCCCCCCCCCCTCCCCCATTAGACCTGTAAAAAAAATGAGAGAGAGATCAGCGAACCCTGGAATTTCACGTAGAAATAATATCTTGAAATTATATGTAAAATAAACGAATGTGGATTATGTAATCAGAGTATCTATTGATATATTAAACAGACATCTATTTATGTGGTTTGTGAGCGTACTATATTTCGATGTTGAATATGCAAACATTATGGCTACGAGCGCTCCACGTGTGAAGTGTCAGTCCTGATTTGTATGTGTTTTACCAGAATGTCAAATGGGGGCATACGGTCTGATACTTTTCAATATCGATGCGTGCTTATGCGAAACAAAAGTGAAAGTTAATCTACATACATTATGTTCGATTTATTTTGTTTTGGTGCATTTTGACGGTATATTTTCTGTTTGTTTTGAATGAACATTAAACCGTTGCTCGATCCGGAGCTCAGTTCCCACTCTCATGTTTTTGATTGCATGGGTCTCTCCATTTTTCATAACTGGATGTAAAACTCCATAAGTTCAGTCTTGTTCAATCTATGAACGGCTCTCCCAGAAAGTGTCGAATTTACGCATGCAAACGCTGTGTTGTGGTGCATTATGATAGTAGGATTACGGCACTTGTATCACATGTGTTATTCTCTGCGAAAAATCATCAAAACTATAATCCAGTGTTTAACCCCTCAACCCATCCCACCCCTCTCCTCCGGCTCCGCCGTGCCTGAATAGGTGTTAGTAAAATCCGTCTGTATTTCACATTTTTTCGCTTGGCTGTTTAGGAGTGGACTACGGCTACCTATACAATTATCAGCATGTCTGATCCATTTTTAATTCTTTGAAGTGAGCCGCCATACCGCCCGAGCCAACGCTACAAGCTCCTCAATTATCTGTAATGGAGGATGGCGAGCAAAACAATTTTGGCGATATTATCGGACCAACACAGAGAAGCCATATGAATTGGCAGGTTTGGGCATAGAGTCATAGGGTTGCCTTTTAGTCGGCAGACGTCGTCAACTTTTCCCACCTCTATAGCCTACATATCTCTCCAATTTATCCAAAGTTTATTACTTCAATGCCATTATCAGACTTCATACTGCATATCTAAACGCTGTTTTGAGGGCAGTTGTCAGTTAACAAAATAAAAGCTGCAGAAGTAAGACGGAATTTCATTGGTCAATTGGTTAATGCTGCAATTTCATTGGTCAATTAAGTCGTTATAACGACTTAATAAGTCGTTCTAACGACTTAATACACCAATTTCATTGGTCAATTAAGTCGTTCTAACGACTTAATAAGTCGTTCTAACGACTTAATGCTCGAATTTCATTGGTCAATTAAGTCATTATAAAGACATAATAAAAAAATAAAAAATAAGTCGTTATAACGACTTAAAAAAAAAAAAAAAATAAGGGCTGAAAAAATAATTTCCATGTCCCTTGTACGGCTCCGTATACTGGCGACCAATCACAGTCCGACTTCAACGGATGAATAGGTGCCTATTCAGTGGCGGCGAAGTTCAAAGGCGAGATCGAAATGGTGTGCCATAAATTTGATGTGCCCAAAATTAAAGCAGGCGCAACTGCAGATGCTTTCTTGCATGCTATGTTTTGACACTGTTTTGCCGTACTTCCTACCGGCCGGGAAATCTTTGCCTTACCAGATGTTACCGAGTGCAGTGAACGAGGCGCAATAAAGTTCAACCCAGGCGGCTGACGAAGTTCTTGCTCTCCATGAGCAATTACCGAAGATTATTATAATTGCTCCCCGTTGCTCTCTTTAATGACAGACCCGGTGAAAAGAGATTTCTCTTGCACTGCTGGATATATAGGTACGATTAATTTGTTTCATAAAATCAGTTCATAACTGCATCGCAACAAGAACAACGTTAATATTAGGAGTACCATATGTAAGGGGAGTTATTTCCCTTATTCCCAGTATTGGAGTTTCTGAACTTATTAAGACCAGTTTTGTTATATTTTTTTGATATTATGTTTGTTATTCGCGGTTTCGCGGTTCGCGAATATATTTATCAATGTTAATTTGTTATCAGTGTCGTCTTTGTCTGATGTGAGGATGTATTGAAATTGTATGCTAATTTATGAACGTGTTTTTGTGTGTACTCTATGTTAAATGATCACACCGTCATACATGTAAACGTTGGTCATGTATATGTCTGGCTAAGTTTGAATCGTCGGGGCTGATCCACTGCCGGGGTTCCGAAAGGTATGATATTGCCTGTGGAATAGTAATACGGTTTTGTTTACCAGTTTATTTGGTTTACATTGTGGTAGCTTGGAATTGTGTGGAGTAAAGGTGTTATATTCACCTGGCCAGACAATTCCTCAAATCAAAACTCTTTTCCCCTTCTGTTTCTGTTTATTTAAGGGGGACCCCGGTAGTGGACGCCACGTCATGGGTTGGGGGAAAATAGGTCCGACATTGTTGTATTGTGGAGTCCCTTTCGCGCGTTTGTACTGTCTTGTCGTATATGTACCGTTTATTTTTGAGGGATTAAATTGTTTTATTTATTCTATGTAAATTTGTGTTTGTGTTGTGCTTGGTTCATTTCTGTTCGTCCACTCTCCACTCCCTTGGCACCTCTCGAGGGTCCAAACCTACGAACCTGGGTTAATCTTGGCGTTCCAGAAGTAACGTGGTTACATTGGTGCCGTGACTCCCGTTACATTTTGGTGCCGTGACCAGGATCTTCGAGATGGCGTTCAAGGGGGATGAGAGAGTGTTAGTGGAGGAAACAGAGATGAGGGGCATGGTCACACACAATACCGATTCAGGATTGTGGGGGGAAACGACCCCGCTAGGAAATTACCCTGAGGAACAAAGACCGGCGGCTGTTCTTCGGGAAGAATATTTACCCGTAAGAAATATTCCGGGGGAACTACGGTCAGAGGGAGGGGCTAGACCTAAAACACTTAACAGGACATTCAAGCTTGGGGATGTGATATCCCAGAATGCCTCGATTATAGATGAGGAGAGTAGAAAATGGGATCGTTTGGACAAATTGATAGATGATCAGATTTCGAAGTTGAATATGGTAGTGGAGCACGTGACTAGCCGACAACAAGCTCAGGCTGGACGAGCGGAGAATATTTCGGATGGTAATACTTTTTCGGGAGACTTTCTGCCAAGAGGCGTTAGTACACCTGGGCAGGGAAGTAATAGCCATAGACAAGATCGGTTAGGAAACAGGGGGTCAAGGATTCTGACTAGGCGCGAAAAAGAACCAGACAAGTTCGATGGTCGAGCCACGGAATGGAAAGATTTTATCGTTCATTTCGAACAGGTTTCACTATGGAACGGGTGGTCATCGACAGAGAAGGCACAACAATTAGCTATGTGTTTGCGAGGAGACGCGCAGAAATTGTTAGGAGATATACCCCCAGAAATTTTGTCTGATTATGATGGCTTGAAAAGTATCCTTATGAAGCGATTCAATCCACAAGAACGAGAAGTAGCGCATCGCTGCGAGTTCCGCGTGCGCAGGCGTTGAAATAGTGAAACGCCAGCTGATTTCGGCTATGCCCTGAGGCGACTCGGGTGTCTTGCGTTTCCAGAGATGCCTGTTGAGTACAGGGAGGTAAATGTGCTGGAGCAATTCGTAAATGGGATTGGAGGTGCAGAGATAAAAGAGCATGTTATCTTTCATCATCTCAAAACGCTGGAGGCCGCCATATCGCTTGCAGTGGAGTTTGAAACGGTAAAAGGGTTGAAAAACCCTGTGCCGAAGCCAAAAATGGGAAATAGCTATGAGGGAGCTGACGTAAATGTGGTCGCAGCCGAAGTTCCGTCAGATTGTAAACAAGAGGATAGCCCATTGGATCGAATTCAGGCAGCATTAGAGAGATTGGTTACTTCTCTTGAGGGGCAGTTCAAAAAGTTGTCTAATGAGATTAGAAGGGGAGGTAATCCCGGGGCATATCGGTCACGTAAGGAATGCTATGTTTGTCACAGGCTGGGTGATAAATATCCCACTGAGCCAAAAGCAGAATTAATTGAACAACAGGGTAATCAACAATTAAACTAGAACGGGTTGTGTCTGAGGCCGAAGGTACAGCCCCATTTGGTTCTGATGTAAGTGCAAGGCCAAGTTTGGGTGTGAGAGCAGTGATGCAAAGTTGCTTGTTTGCAGTCGTTAGTATAGGGAACAGCTTCCATGAGATGCTGGTGGATACGGGATCTGCGGTTAGCCTGTTGTCTTCCGCTTTGTACGAACGGTTAGGAGGGAAAGTTCCTAGTATGAAGAAAACTAACGTTGTCCTCAGTACAGCAGATGGGAATGCTCTAGATGTTAAGGGAAAGGTCTAGTTAGAATTTAAGTTGGGAGATCATGTTTTTGTACATGAATTTGTAGTAGCAGAACTCGATTTACCTGGAATACTGGGCATAGATTTCCTGAAGCAATACGATTTGGACGTTAGTGTGTCTAGGGGGAGCTTGGTCATGGATAAGCATGACATTATCCTTAGCAGGCGTGTTTCAGCTAACTGTGCGAGAGTCAAACTGTCTTCAAAAGTTGTTATCCCTCCTGCATCGGAAATGCTTGTTAGGGGTTATGTGGATGGTCAAGTTAGCACCGGCTGTGCACTTTTGGCGGAACCGCTAAGCACCATGGAAAGGAAGGGCTTAGTGATGTCCCGTGCGTTAGTGGACTCTGAAGGGGTAGTCTTGTCGGTTATAAATGTGACCGATCGGCCGGTACATGTTAGGAAGAATACCAGTATTGCTAGTCTTCAGGATGTGACAGAGGTGGCGGGTGACATAGTAGCAGGGTCCACTAAGCAGGAACTGAGTGTCCCCTTACACCTACGGTCTCTGTTTGACAAAGCCTCGAGTAATCTTACGGCTGATCAACAGGAGAGTGTAGCCGGTCTCCTTGCAGAATTCGAAGATGTTTTCATGGGGGTAGATGGTAAGCCGGGGCGTACGGGAATAGTCAAACATCGTATTAACACTGGTGGAGCTAAACCCATTAAGGTACCTCCACGTAGGACGCCTCTAGGGCAACGTGAGTCTGTAGAGAAGGAAATTACTCGCATGTTGGACGAGGATGTCATTGAACCTAGCAATAGTCCTTGGTCTTCACCGATTTTATTGGTTGCAAAGAAAGATGGTTCTACGAGATTTTGTGTGGACTACAGACGCCTGAATTCTGTAACAGTTAAGGATGCGTACCCTTTATCTCGTATTGATGATTCTTTAGATTCGCTAGCGGGGGCCTGTTGGTTTACCACCCTTGACCTTGTGTCTGGATATTGGCAGTGCGAGATGGACCAGCAGGACAAAGAGAAGACTGCTTTCTCAAGCCATGAGGGCCTTTTTCAATTCAAAGTTATGCCGTTTGGGCTGTGCAATGCCCCAGCAAGTTTTGAAAGATTGATGGAACTGGTCCTCAGAGGATTGCAGTGGGACCGCTGCCTGTGCTACCTCGATGATATTATAGTCTTTGGTAAAACGTTCGAAGAAGCTCATGAAAACCTTAAGGTCGTGTTACTTCGGATACGACAGGCTAAGTTGAAGTTAAAACCATCGAAGTGTTCTCTTTTTCAACGTGAGGTCCCTTATCTAGGCCATGTAGTTTCGGAGAGTGGCATTAAGTGTGACAAAAGTAAAGTGGAGGCTGTAGCGGGGTGGCCTGAACCATCCAATCTTGCCGAGGTCCGGAGTTTTTTGGGTCTGATAGGCTATTACAGACGATTTGTGCCAGATTTTTCCACTATAGCGTGGCCTTTAGTGCAATTGACAAGGAAAGGGGTTAAGTTCCAGTGGACGGAAAATTGTAGGAAGTCCTTTGAGGACTTGAAGCAACTCTTAGTTGCTGCTCCTATCTTGGCTTATCCTATGCGCGACGCCGAGTTCATTCTCGACACTGATGCCAGCTCGTATGGTTTAGGGGCTGTATTGTCACAGAGACAGGATGGCCAGGAACGCGTCATTGCTTATGGCAGTAAAACTTTGAATAAACACCAGAGAAGATGCTGTACCACGTATAGGGAATTGCTTGCCGTCGTTACCTTTGTGAAGCATTTCCGACATTATTTGTGGGGGCGACCTTTCATTGTTAGGACAGATCATGCATCTTTGACCTGGTTGAAGAATTTCAAAAATCCCGAGGGGATGGTTGCCAGGTGGATATCTGTGCTAGACACATATGATTTTGTTTTGCAATATCGAAAAGGGGGCAACATGGTAATGCCGATGGACTTTCACGTCAGCCACATCGAAAGTGTAAGCGGGAAGATTGCAGAGATTGCGTGATTGACTTTGCCGACGCAGAACAGTCGTCGACGCTAGAAGCCAGTAATGGCCTAACTCAAGACTCGCATCACGTAGCTACTGTTGGAGACTATGAAGGTCAAATAGGCCTGTTGTCTCCTACCGATTCTCCTGTCACCGATGCTCAGAGAGGAGTAAATTGGTTTGATGTTTGGACGACAGATGAAATTAGAAGCTGGCAGGAGGAGGATCCCATCATAACCCAGATCTTGGAATGGAAGAAGCGGTTTGTAGATAAGCCACCAAAAAGTTGTGTGGCAGGGGCACCTAGGGGAGTTAGAAGATTGTGGTCCCTCTGGGAAGTCTTAGAAATTGTAGAAGGGGTTCTATATTATCGTTGGTATCGACGTTCTGATCAGAGCTATAGCTTGCTTTTGTTGGCCCCGGCACAAGTTCGTTCTAAAGTGTTCAATGAATTACACTGTAAGCGAACTTCGGGACATCTTGGGCGAAAGAGAACGATACTCTCGATTAGACAGAGGATGTATTGGCCTGGTATGTCTGCCGATGTGGCACGTTGGGTGAAACAATGCGATCTATGCGCTCGCCGAAAGCCTGGTCCTGGTCGGGGAAGGTTTCCTCTGCAGCAGTCCGCCGTCGGGGCTCCGATGGATCGGATTGCGTTAGATATTTTGGAGTGCCCTGTGGCGGAGTCTGGCAATCAATACATTATCGTTGTTGCTGACTATTTTACCAAGTGGATGGAGGCATATGCTGTTTCGGACCACACCGCGGTTACCGTAGCGGATAAGCTGGTTACCGAATTTATATGCCGGTACGGGGTACCTAAGCAGATACATTCCGATCAGGGTAGGGAGTTTGAGTCTCATCTCTTTGCTCATATGTGCCGTCTGTTAGGGATTGAGAAAACCAGGACGACACCTTATAGGCCCCAGTCCGATGGTTTGGTCGAGCGGTTCAATAGGACGCTTATTCAGATGTTGGCCATGTATGTGGAAGAGAACCCGGCTAGTTGGGACGAACATTTACCGTTCGTCATGATGGCGTATCGATCCACCGTACAGGAGTGTACTGGATGCTCTCCCTGTTTATTAATGTTTGGGCATGAGATGTCCTGTCCGTTGGACTGGATGGTGGGAAATCCTCCTGGAGAGTCTGCATATTCATGTCCAGTGGAATATGTCCGCTGGTTGGAATATGTGCAAAATAAAACATTCGATTTCGTACATAGCAATACAGGGAAGGCGGCGGTGCATCAGAAAAAGGTTTACGATAGGGGGTTGAAGGCTCGGGTATATAAACCTGGGGACTTTGTCTGGAGATGGTATCCTCCAGCAGCTAGTGCCAAGCTGGGTATGGGATGGACGGGACCCTGGAAGGTGGAGAAGAAGTTGACTAATGTCACTTATCTAGTTCGAGAAAATGAGGTTTCTGAGACAAGGGTTTTTCATGTGGATCAACTGAAACCATACCAGGGGGTCGTGCCGCCCGTGAGTTGGCCAGAGCATGCTGAAGGAGCTTTGGAAGTTTCTGGGCAGGCTTCTTCTCCTGTTTACGATGGAGGAGATATACCTCCTCCTAGTCCCACCGCTGGGCAAAATGAATTTATAGGTTCCCCGGCAATGGATATTCCTGCAGATGCTTCTGCGGATTTGGATACATCATTTGCTTCACCTGATAGTTTAGACTGTTCCCCGCGCATCCCTTCAGGCTCGGAAGTGACAAACACTGGAGCTCGTTGGACTAGGCGTGGACGTCCTGTTCGTAGACCATTGAGATATTCCCCATAGCCAGTGAGGTCTGAAATGGGTTACATTTGGAACGAAGCTTCGTGTGGATGTGTTTGAGTGGAAGTGTTTGGTTCGATCGCTGGTTCTGGTGAGGGAGGGGCCCCTCTCATCAGATTCAGCGGTTTGGGAATATGTGTGCCTAAATGTGAGCGAGTGTGGATTGTTTTTTTTAATTATTTCATTCTATTTGTTTGTTGTGATGATTCTCTACACATAAGCATAGTTTATGCTGGATAGGGAAGTTTTACTTAAGCTGTGTTCTGTTTACCTTACAGATTGGGGAATGTCAGACATACTGGACCTAGTGGTGGATGAGGCTGAGGTGGACAGTTTAGACGATGACCTGCGACCAGTATGGGTGGAGGGTGGCATGGTGTGCCCTGTGTCGGGGTGTGCAGATCACCTTTATCTTAAGAGGTCGACATTCTGGGCACACTGGAGTAAGAGGCATAATGCCTCTGTCCGTTTATTTGAGTGCCCACGATGTTCGTTCTCAAATCGAAGGAAAAATCAGTTGAGCCGGCATATACGGCAAAAACACCGATGCGAACAAAGTGAGGCAGAGGCCGTGATGAAAGGAATTGAGGGGCGGCTCGTACAAAACGGGCAGTACGTGGACCCAGGCATCCACCGATGCCCAAAAACGGAGCGGGTCATCCATGAGGAAGAACGAGAAGCCGCGAAGCGTCGCAGACTGGCCACAACCTCGGGGACTGGACCATTTGAAACGTACGACAGGTGCTCTCGGCACAACTGCCGGGACGAGACGGTGTCATTCACGGAGCGGGAAGACGGGACAACGCGGATGACAGTGGCCAGGAAGAGGAGGATGCCCCGACCACATTAAATAAAAATATGTGAACTTTGTACAGACTGTTTCTTTTATTTTTTTTGAATCATTTATTGTAGATAAAATATATTTTTGGAAAAATATTTTGTCTAGGGGGGAGAAGTGTAAGGGGAGTTATTTCCCTTATTCCCAGTATTGGAGTTTCTGAACTTATGAAGTCCAGTTTTGTTATATTTTTTCGATATTATATTTGTTATTCGCGGTTTCGCGGTTCGTGAATATATTTATCAATGTTAATTTGTTATCAGTGTCGTCTTTGTCTGATGTGAGGATGTATTGAAATTGTATGCTAATTTATGAACGTGTTTTTGTGTGCACTCTATGTTAAATGATTACACCGTCATACATGTAAACGTTGGTCATGTATATGTTTGGGTAAGTTTGAATCGTCGGGGCTGATCCACTGCCGGGGTTCCGAAAGGTATGATATTGCCTGTGGAATAGTAATACGGTTTTGTTTACCAGTTTATTTGGTTTACATTGTGGTAGCTTGGAATTGTGTGGAGTAAAGGTGTTATATTCACCTGGCCAGACAATTCCTCAAATCAAAACTCTTTTTCCCTTCTGTTTCTGTTTATTTAAGGGGGACCCCGGTAGTGGACGCCACGTCATGGGTTGGGGGAAAATAGGTCCGACATTGTTGTATTGTGGAGTCCCTTTCGCGCGTTTGTACTGTCTTGTCGTATATGTACCGTTTATTTTTGAGGGATTAAATTGTCTTATTTATTCTATGTAAATTTGTGTTTGTATTGTGCTTGGTTCATTTCTGTTCGTCCACTCTCCACTCCCTTGGCACCTCTCGAGGGTCCAAACCTACGAACCTGGGTTAATCTTGGCGTTCCAGAAGTAACGTGGTTACATTGGTGCCGTGACTCCCGTTACACATATAAGCCGACACGCTATACTACGAGGCGTCTCATTGGGCGACTATTTGATCCGGAAACTATTTGATTCGGAGTTTATCTGACGGATTTGTTATAGGCTCTGTCCCAGATCTTAATTAGCGACATGTCCGATAGAGGAGCGGTTATTAAGTCTAAGCTTTAATCAGATTGGCACTACACTAACGTTCCGTCATTTATCTTGACCTGGTGAATAGAGTAAATTGTTCAAACCGGGAAACCCACGTGATGTCATATAGCCAATCAAGATAGGAGCTTGCCAACACCGTGTAGAGAGGGTTTTCTCTGATGTATGCCAAACATATACAAGCTTGTAGGAAAGCTTAGAAAGCCACTACAGACTTCCATCAATTTAGTCTCACTTGTCAAGGAAAACTCGGTCGTGTGTATTAGGCCGGAGTTAGTTACCGCCTTCAAAATCGACGTCCAAGCCGAATGAACACTCAGCCCGCCCGTTGAGCTACTTGGCCTCTTGGGGGCCTCGGTGCATAACTTGCACGGGCTCGAGTGCTCGGACTGGAGGAATCATTGGTCGTTGTCGACAATGACCGTCGACAATAAATTTCGTGTCCCTGCTGATACTCGCGAACCAATGTTTTAGTCCAAAGGAAAAGAATGGTGATTGTTGACAACGACGGCCGACAATACACTTCTCATGCCTACTCTCGAAGCAGTGTTTTAGTCCGAAGGAAACATTGGTCATTGTAACAATGATGGCTGACAATAAATTTCTTGTTCCCGGATAGCTACTCACAAAACTTAAGAAGCACTGCAGGACTACACCCCTAGACAGTATAGCTATACACAACAGAAGCCATGATTGGCATATGCCGAAACATGACATGGTATGCCAAGATTTCAACGATCGCCACCGTTGGTTGCCGAAAGATGGGAAATTAACTCTTCTAACGTATCTGTTCACATGCAGGCCCAGTCAGCTCCGAGACGGAGCCTGTCACACGTCATTCATCTCTCTTGGCGTAACATCCAGTATACCTGTACGATCTGTGAAGATATATGCAATCATGTGAATATTTTACTCCACCGTGAACGTACACTCCATGGACCAGCGACGGAGCAATGTGAGGATTGTGGATACCGCTTGAGACTACAGAGTCAATTGAGACGTCACCAGCGCGTAACCGATGGACATGTACGCTTGAGAGTTGAGGAACCGTTGGGGATCAATCCCATCCATGAGTCTACCAGCCACGGCCCTGTTGACAAGCATAAATGTTCAATCTGCAGGAAGTCTTTTAATCGTGTGGACATACTGCGAAATCAACGGTACTTCATGAGTCACCCAGGCATCAATGCGAAGATTATGGTCCAGTTTTCTCCACAGTCGATTGAGCCGCCTTCAATCGGAAAGATGTTCACAGTCGACGTTCAATACTACAACATGGCTTAAACTTGCTCCGAGGTTTGGCGAACCTTTACCAAATTCTACGATATGATGAGGCACTAGACTTTGCATGGGTATGAAGACTGCGTACGTAGAAACGGAAGCGTATTAGTGCCAGTGTGAAAAAAAAAATTCCGAGATTTATCTCCCAATTAGGACATAATATCTCCTAATTATTAGAAAATATCTCCTAATTTGGACTTATTATCTCCTAATTCGGACTTAATATCTCCGAATTAGTCTGAGCTTGGCGCTCTTGGAGCTCGGAAGTGACGTCATTGTACGCATGCGCACACACACCTGTGTTGCACCTCGTATCCTATAGCCCATAGATAATTATCTCCCAATTAGGAGATAACGTTCTCCTAATTAGGAGATAATAAGTCCTAATTAGGAGATAATTATCACCTAATTAGGAGATAATAAGTCCTAATTAGGAGGTAATAAGTCCTAATTATGAGATAATTTTCTTCTAATTAGGAGATAATAAGTCCTAATTAGGAGATAAATCTCGAAAAAAAAAATTCCACACTGGCACTAATACGCTTCCGTACGTAGACACTGATGCAGAGATTGGCGACATTGATAATCTACCCACTGATCATAGGCACTGAGCCAATACAAGAAAACTTATTGATGCGGATGCATCAATGCCGGCGGAAACGTTTGTAGCTTATAATCTGCGTATTACAAGCCGATTACGTGTGCAGCTGGTGAATACAGGTCACGATGCATCATTCTGGTTAAAAAAACGTCGATTTGTTTGTTTTCATTACAGGTTTGACTGATGTAGTTCGCGCAAGGACCCATCTGGAAAGTGTGGGGTTAGCCGGAAGTTAAGTGCTTGCTGGCAAAATGTGCACATGAACCGCACGTCCAACTAGGACTTTGAAAGTAATGTTGTCTGGTTGACGTATTAAGTCACTTCATATAGCCTGATGTAAGAGTTCGCGCTGTGGCATTATATGAGACTCATCATCAAGCCACTATTTTTTTATTGATGTGTGTCATTGTAAATTAAGCCTAGATCGACCTTTTCTACACATCAATCCGATCCGCGTGTTTTACCGTTTCGAATTTTTAGTAGCTCGCAGTTCAATCTCAAACATTTTGCTGCAGACGCACAGGTGAATAACTTGATCATGTATGGTTATCGATTTGGTCTCTCAGCCATAATAAAATAGTACTAAAGGACATTTGTTCCATGAATTCATTATAACAGAATTAATATTAATGTGTTAACCACGAACGGGTGATACAATCCTGTAGTTTTACGATATAAAACTAGTTGAATCAGTGGCTCGTGAAAACACCTGTTACTCGTCAAGATGGCCGCTCCCATGTTTACTGAATTCAGATATCCGGCGGCGCTGCGCCGCCGGAAATGAAAACTGTCAATTGGCAGAGCATATTAACTCTTATACTTTTCGAACGTTTATACTCGCAACAAGGCCGTGACTGGTAGATCCATGAATGGGTCCATTACTGTCGGTTACCAATCACAGTGGCTCTGAACAAGAGCAGATAGGCATTCATAGAGCGACCACAATGATGATGGTATGGACAAGAGCATGGATATGTGAATTGTAATCACACCCAACGAGGCTCCCCACCTTGGATATTATGTAACAATGGGGATAATACTAGAGTATTAGACACTGAAACGGCTCTATTTATATATGGGGACAATAGGCGGCTGGAATAATTCCACTAACTCTTTGGGGTTCAGTCCGATTTTGAAGAGCCATGAAATACGCTATCAGTTTTCAAATTTTCCCAACAACGCTCTCTAGTGGTTCCTGAGGCAATTATATAAACAATCAGTCAATCTGGCAACGGTCCTACTTTGGCTCCAACCTGTAACCATCTGGGTCATCTATACACGGTAAGACTGACCCTGGGATCGTGTGTATCCATTCCAGACTACTTTCGGCAACTCCAAGAGGGAATTTCCAGAAATCAATACCACGTGACTTCGTCAGCCAATCCACTAAAGTCTACCGACGTAACCCCAACGTAACCCGCCATTTTTGAGTCATGTGATGATCTACTTGTTCAAAATTACAGATCTACCACACCTCTTGGATGATACGAAAGTTATTCATACATATATATTTTGTAAGCCCAGGCAATATCTGTTCCCGAGGTATGTATGAAAACCTGTAATTTATCAGAGTTTTCGAGTCTGTTCTCAGCCGGATGAAGGCCGAACAAAATCCGGTAAAGCACGATTCGCAAGCCATCTTATGGATGGCGAAGTGTACGCAAATGACTTTGGCTCAAGTCTTTCCTCGGTATTCTAACTGGATCATTAGATCCTACGGGTCTATAAAGCCGGGTGAAAATATGCAAAAGTATTATGCCTGTTGTTGATTTCTCTTTCTCTCTTTCATCTGACAGCGTCAAAGCATTAAGCCATAAAGGGATAGATATTGGTGAATGCGTAAAAGATGTTACTCACAGTGTTAGGGCGTCAATGTGTTAAGACGAGCGTTTATTGTTGCCGCGTTACAACGACGGCTTTTTCCTGTACTTCAATGTCTGTAGTCTAGTATCTAAAAGGCACAGATGGCACGCGTAGTATGTTCCACTGAGCGCATAACACAGGTCAACATCACGACCCCTGTCGCTCTGTAGATCTCTACACCACGAGAGCTTCAGTATGAAACAAATCACAGCCCATCTGAACCACGTAAAACCTTCCGGCCTAGTGCGATTGGGTACAATTACTTTATCGATTCTATTCAAGCAACGGTCCCGAGACCCCTCCAGTCGTACTCTACAGTCTGAACTCGATCGATAGCATCCCCACCCCTATGCTGGATTTGCGGAGTTTTTCCAAATCCAAGTTTTTCATGTACCCGCGATTCCACAATGCACCCCCCCCCCCCCATGTTGCTCAGTAAACCGGATGTTGCGCAGTGACCCGAGTGTTGCGCGGTGATCCGGATGTTGCGCAATGACGTCACTGCCAGCGAGGACGTCACTACCGACCTTGAGCAGGCTTTACTCTCATGAGCAGCCCTCAATAATAAAGAATTTACCCTCCCTATATTACTGTCGTACTCCTCAATGAAGTCGAGTCAGTTAGCTGTCTTTTTAACAATGGATAGACATAATTTCGTCCTGAGGTCGTGTGATATTCAAATTTTATTTCACAGGAGTTTTCCTATATTTCTACCGCTGGTTGGGAGCATCATAGGTTTCCTAATGGTGTTTATTGACGCCTGCATTATTAGCGTTGGTCTCAAGACGTTCTGCGATAGTGTTATGACGGGCAGGAATTTGCAAAGGTATGTACAATCACCGGTATTTGAATATAGTATTAAAGTTTAAGAATTGAAATGGAGTTGAATCCACTGTGTCACGACCAGTCCAAATACTATAGCATTTAAGGATAGCTATCCCCTTAGAGGCAGTTTTTGCACCCCCCCCCCATGACAATTTGTCGTCTGTATCAATAAATATACAAGATAACCATAATAAACTATATATTTTATGAAAGCATACATCGTAGGGATTTCAACTATATGGTTTGTATAACTGACGCTGCTACTGTGTAGAAAATATTCCAATTTTAAAAAATTAAAATGAAAACAATACGGTCGTTTGTCTTAAAAGTTGAATAATTAAAAAACTAATCCGAACTTACAAACAGTGAGATAAAGTTTACTAGATCATCTTATAAGTAACAAGCATGCCAAATTTCAAAAGCGGATAAGTAGTAGGTAAGAAGCAAATTGGGTCTCATTTATGCAAATTTGAGGCGGAACTGGGGCGGCTCTCGTCCAATCAGAAGCGAGTATTTCGTCACATGACTGACCTTTCCCACCTCCAACACAGAAGAGTTCCAATCTAGGGGGAGGTAACTCTGGGTGACTATAGTTCCGGCAAAGGGCCCCTGGGCATGCGCAGACAGGGAATTGTGGGAAAAGGGTATGGAAATAGACGTTTTGGGATCTAGGGGAGTCCCTAATGGGCCGATGGAGTTGTATGAGGTATCAATGTGAAGCCTATGTCAAGGGACATCAAGTCAATGGGGTGGGTGCATGTCAAATTTTTCCTGAAAAAAAAAAACGGAACACGGACTTTATCGAAAAATCCGGGAAAATGCCTATATGGGGCATCGGGGGTATATAGGTCGCCGGGCTTAACGGGGCTTGCCTATCAATAGAGTTATATCCCCCTAGTTCCAGGGTGGGTGTATGTAAAATTTTTCCTGAAAAAAATACGGAACACGGTCGTTTGTCTTAAAAGTTGAATAATTAAAAAACTAATCCGAACTTACAAACAGTAAGATAAAGTTTACTAGATCACCTTATAAGTAACACGCATGCCAAATTTCAAAAGCGGATAAGTAGTAGGTAAGAAGCAAATTGGGTCTCATTTATGCAAATTTGAGGCGGAACTGGGGCGGCTCTCGTCCAATCAGAAGCGAGTATTTCGTCACATGACTGACCTTTCCCATCTCCAACACAGAAGAGTTCCAACCTAGGGGGAGGTAAGTCTGGGTGACTATAGTTCCGCCGAAGGGCCCCTGGGCATGTATTTTTCCGCGGTGATGCGGTCTGGCGGTCATGCGGTGGCGGAAGAAAGCTTCCACGGAGAAAAAGTAGTCCCTAGACATGAAATACGCTGCATGGTCCGATTGGGTCGAGTGAGGTATCAAAGTGAAGCATTCGTGAAGGGGCATCTGATGGGCTGGGTGTGGGGTTGAAATATCGGCATTCTGCGCATGCGCGGTGGCCCAAGGGTATGACAATAGACGTTTTGGAGTTAGGGGAGCTGCTAATGGTCCAATGGGGTCGAGTGAAGTATCAAAGTGAAGCATTCGTGAAGGGGCATCTGATGGGCTGGGTGTGGGGTTGAAATATCGACATTCTGCGCATGCGCGGTGGCCCAAGGGTATGAAAATAGACGTTTTGGAGTTAGGGGAGCTGCTAATGGTCCAATGGGGTCGAGTGAGGTATCAAAGTGAAGCATTCGTGAAGGGCCATCTGATGGACTGGGTGTGGGGTTGAATAATCAGCATTCTGCGCATGCGCGGTGGCCAAAGGGTACTGACATAGCCGTTTTCGGAGCTAGGGGCTCGAGCGTTGTCACCATCCTACGCATGCGCAGACAGGGAATTGTGGGAAAAGGGTATGGAAATAGACGTTTTGGGATCTAGGGGAGTCCCTAATGGGCCAATGGAGTTGTATGAGGTATCAATGTCAAGCCTATGTGAAGGGGCATCAAGTCAATGGGGTGGGTGCATGTAAAATTTTTCCTGAAAAAAAAAAACGGAACACGGACTTTATCGAAAAATCCGGGAAAATGCCTATATGGGGTATGGGGGGTATATAGGTCGCCGGTCTTAACGGGGCTTGCCTATCAATAGAGTTATATCCCCCTAGTTCCAGGGTGGGTGTATGTAAAATTTTCCCTGAAAAAATACGGAACACGGACTTTATCCTAAATTACGGGAAAATGCCTATATGGGGTATGGGGGGTATAGGACCATCCTGCGAAACCTATTTCTCGACATTTGCGGTATAGGTTGTGGGGTCTCGTTTTCTTAGTCTCGTCATTTAGAACATGATAGGAAGTGTCCCGGCACGAAACGGTGAAATTTTTGGAAACCATATAGACCCATATAGTCCCATACTGGGGTATAGGACCGATGTTTGTCCCACTGGGAAACCTACTTCTAAACATTTGCGGCATAGGTTGTGGGGTCTCGTTTTCTTAGTCTCGTGAAGGCAAACATGATAGGAAGTGTCGCGGAGCGAATCGATGAAATTTTTTAAAAAGTACCATGTCGACTCATATAGGCCCATACTAGGGGTATAGGACCAATGTGTGTCCCACTGGGAAACCTACTTCTAGACATTTGCGGCATAGGTTGTGGGGTCTCGTTTTCTTAGTCTCGTCAAGACAAACATGATAGGAAGTGTCGCGGAGCGAATCGGTGAAATTTTTGAAAAAGTACCATATAGACCCATATAGGCCCAAACTAGGGGTATAGGACCAATGTTTGTCCCGCTGGGAAACCTACGTCTAGACATTTGCGGCATAGGTTGTGGGATCTCGTTTTCTTAGTCTCGTCATTTAGAACATGATAGGAAGTGTCGCGAAGCGAAACGGTGAATTTTTTGAAAAAAGTCACCGAGACCCATATAGACCCATATAGTCCCATACTGGTAAAAAAAGAAGTTTGCTGGTGTGGAGCAGTAATATAAGAAAAATAACGAAAAAACCTTCTCAACTTTCTACATCATTATATTCCGACTGCAGTTTCGAACGTAATGTTCTTTTCAAGGAATACTGTTTTCAAATGACAGACTGGTATATATACAAATACAGGGCACAACGGTCGCTAGACGACGTGCCTGGCTTAAGCAAGCAGTGACTTGATAACATGCTGACATTAATAGAAACAGTTGGTCACAATAAACATGAAAAGAGAGATTAAAAGGGATAATTCAAACGAGTACAATACATGCAGTAAACAATAATCAAAATCAGCAGAGGTGGGTATTTTCAGGATATGACATGCTTCAACAGTTTGATAAATACGTACATGTATTGCATGAAATCTAATTTCACAAAGTTGTTAAACAAACAAAATAACAAATATATTCAAGGTCTATGTGATCCGTTTAATTCGGAACCATACCTTTCTATAAACATCGTTTCTTTAACATCCAATAAGGCTTGATTCTCATTTAGTACTTTGTAAAAAGGGAAAACTTTAAAAGAAGGGGTCAAATGTATGGCACACTGTCTGATGTGTCGGCTGACAGGGAGATGACAATGGTTTTCATTATTAATCTGTTGCCTGTGAACAGTTAATCTAGATCTTAAATCTGTGGTTTGACCGATATACTGTTTTCCACAGCCCTGACAAATCAGTGCGTATACAACATATTTACTGTCACATGACATGTTGAATTTAACCTCAAACACAGAATTTGTGTCATTGAATTTAATGCTAGGTCCTTCTAGTATATGGATACATGCGCCACATTTCGATCGGTTACATTTCGCGACCCGTGCATCTAACTGGCTTTCCGAAAAACGAGCTTTTGTAAGAATATTCTTAAGATTTGGGGCTTGTCTCTTGCTATTAATAAAAGATGAATTGTTAACAATATCTTTCATTTTAGCACTATTGTTTAGAATAGGTAACGTGTTTAGCACTATCGGGAAAATGTTATTATTATTCGGGTTGTGTGTAGTGACGAGAGGTATAACATTTCCGTTTGTGGCTTTAGCAGATGACTGACGAAGTTCGCTTACGGGCTGGTCAGATGCCTTCCTTATTCCCTTATCAATAAGGCCCTCTGGGTAACCTCGAGAGATTAAAGAGGTTTTCAGCTCAGTTAGCCGTAGCGCCCGAATACTGGGATCTAACACGATAGTGCAGATTCGGCGTGCCAAAGTGTAGGGAATATTTTCTCTGGTGTGTCTGGGATGGTTGGAGTGGAAGTGGAGATATAGTTGTGTGTCCGTTGGTTTTCTGTAGATGTCTGTGGTTATAGTTTCCTCAGATTTCAAAATAAGAATATCTAAAAATGGAATGCTCTCGTCACTTGTTTCCATAGTGAAAGAAATCTGAGGATGAAGTGAATTCAGAATGTCATGCAATGACTCAAGTGAACCATTTTCAAGGGGCCAAAAAATGAAGCAATCGTCAAGATATCTACGCCAGTTTTCTTTGAATATCTGGCCAAAATTATCTCCATAAGAGGTGTTTATCTTGGCATATAGGGTCAGCTCCAGGTAACCCATAACCAGAGTTGCGTAAACAGGTGCCACTTTGGTTCCCATAGCCGTACCAAGGACTTGCATGTAGAAACGATCATTAAAACAGAACGAGTTGTTGTTCAAAATGAATTCCAAGCTATCTAAGATAAAATCCTTCTTAAAACGACTATGGAGCCTTGCAGGGAAATTATCGAGCCAGTACTTGACGGCTTCAAGGCCTAGGCTATGCGGAATGTTACTGTATAGACTATTTACATCAAATGTAGCCATTTTAGTTTCAGAGTTTACTTGATCTGGTAGGCCGTTTAAGAAATCCAAACTATCTCTTACATAACTTTTGACATGGTTGATAAAAGGTCGGAGAAGGATGTGTAGAGGGAGACCATCCTTGTCCCATACTGGGATATAGGACCAATGTTTGTCCCACTGGGAAACCTACTTCTAGACATTTGCGGTAGGGTCGTTTGGATTTGTTTTCTTAGTCTCGTCATTTAGAACATGATAGGAGGTGTCCCGGCACGAATCGGTGAAATTTTTGAAAAATGTCACCGAGGCCTGGGTAGGCTCATGTAGACCCATATATTGGGATGTAAGCCCAATGTATGTATAAAACCATACGGGGTGGACATGTTGGAGTCCCTGGTGGCCCTATGGTGTCGTATGAGGTCTTATTTTGAAGCTCTCATGCAGGAGCACGTGACTACACTAATGGTTCGTCCGTTGTCAATAGTCTGCGCATGCGCAGTCTGGCCCGTAGTAGAGAAAGCAGGCATTTTTGGGGGTATGTGGGTGTGTGTTTGGCGTATAGATGGGCTATTCACGGTTCGAATGGGTCGTGGAAGGTGTCAAAGTGAAGCTTGTGTGGGGTAGAGTCAGAATGGCGTGGTTTTATATGCAAGCCGCGTCAATCTGCGCATGCGCAGTTGGTTGTAGTAAGTAAAGTGGACATTTTGGGGCAGTGAAGGAAGGTATTTGGTGTGGAGAGGGACCATCCTTGGTCCGAATGCGTCGTGTGAGGTGTCATTTTGTAGCTCTTGGGGTGTAGACCCCGATTTGAGGGGTGTTCACGTCATCTGTGACGTCATTGGTGACGTCATCAGTACGAGTAGTAGCCAAAGTGGACATTTTGGGGCAGTGAAAGGAAGGTATTTGGTGTGGAGATGCTCTATTCTCAGTCCGAATGCGTCGTGTGGGGTGCCATCTTGTAGTTCTCGGGGTGCAGACCCCGATTTGAAGATTGTCCACAGCATCTGTGACGTCATTGGTAACGTCATCAGTACGAGTAGTAGCCAAAGTGGACATTTTGGGGCAGTGAAAGGAAGGTATTTGGTGTAGGGATGCTCTATTCTCAGTCCGAATGCGTCGTGTGGGGTGCCATCTTGTTCTCGGGGTGCAGACCGCGATTTGAGGATTGTCCACAGCATCTGTGACGTCATTGGTGACGTCATCAGTAGGAGTAGTAGCGAAAGTGAGCCTTTTGGGGTAGTGAAGGATGTTATTTGGTGTAGAGATGGACCATCCGCGTTGTGAATGCGTCATGGGAGGTGTCATGTTGTAGCTGTCGGAGTATAGACCCAAATTTGAGAGATATTTACAGCATCTGTGACGTCATTGCTGACGTCATCAGTACGAGTAGTAGCGAAAGTGGGCATTTTTTAGCAGTGAAGTATGTTATTTGGTGTAGAGATGGACCATCCGCGGTCCAAATGGACCGTGTGAGGCGTCATGTTGTAGCAACGCACACCAACACCTTTCTAAATGCTTCAACGCCCTGGACAAATAGCTCAGAAGCTCTGATATTCCATGGAATTGTCACTAATTCTTCGAAATGCAGTGACGGCCGTCAACGCTTGTAGTTATGCCTTAACGCTCTAACATAACGCCATGATATAGACCGGAGAGAGAACAACAACAGCAACAACAACAAGGATGACACATGAGAGAACAACAACAAGAAGACGTTTTTTTCATATAGTTTGTTCTCCCCAATGTTACATCATACCCACGCTGGGGGAGCCGCGTTGGGTATATTTACAATTCAAGAAGATTCTTGTCCAATCAGAGGCCACCATTTGCATGTTTCATATTCGTTCCTGTCCGTTAGATGTATTCTTTTCCAATCAGAAGTCTCCATTCCAGAAAATTCCATCTTCGGCCATGTTCGCTCTGAACCGTTTATTCTAATCATCGTCGGGCAGGCCAGGATACCGTTGAGGCAACATATCCTCAGATAGTTGTTTGCGCATTCTGAGTATCTATCAGTGCATGGGTGAATACTTTCATCCGATGGGGGTGGTGGTCAGTTTAACCACGAAGAACGTAACATTGGTCACCCTCTCCACTTGCCATTTTGTGTTTTGTCGTTGTTGTCGTACCCATTCCAAACTATCCACGCTGGCCAGTTCCTTCAGCATCGTCTCCAGTGACGCACGATGGATAATGGTGAAAGGCTGCTCAATCACCCGGGTATTATTGCTGGGATAATAATAACGGAGCTGGTCTGTCTCTTTATGGCGAAGAATGTATCCAAAAGTGAGATTTAACTTGAAGGCTGTATCTTGGTCGTTGAAGATGGCTTCCACGTAGCTACGTAGACGGGCGAGGCCAGTCAGTCGGAAATTATATAAGTCCAATAGACGACGGTCACGGCGAAAACAGTGTCGGATCATGGACCAATGGCGTCGATACATCTCACTCACTGGATGGTTGTCCTGTAAGAGATCGCTGGGAACATCCACCGCATCTTCCAGAAAAGGTTCGATGTTGTCAGGCGTATGACTCGAAACCGTAACGGTGGAGTCCGGCTGGAAATCCAGGCTCTTCTGAACTGTGGGTATAGGCGGGCTCTCCGTCATCGCATCACCAGTGGCGTTCGTCTCCCCGGGCTTATCTTCACTGGGTCTGATCTTTTGCGGCTCCTCTTCAGTAGGAAGTTGTCGCCCAAACCGTAGAGACCGGACATGAATCAAACGCTGATGCCGTCTTAACTGACTGCGTCGTTTGAAGAGTTGACCACAATCCTTACATTGTTCCGTCGCGCCCTCGTGGAATGAGCGTTCGTGGCGCAGTAAATGATCCTCCCGATTAAATTACCGTGCGCAGGTTATACAAGTATGTCGTGCACCGTTGTGGATGGAGGCCTCGTGGCGTCGTAAATCTTCTGGGCGAGTAAATGACTTCTGGCAAGTTGTGCAAGTGAACATCTTGGTGGTTGACAGAGTGTCTGATGAAACGGCAAGGCCGCTTCCCTTTTATAGCACGCTAGCTGTTGATCTATTTTCAGCACACTCAGTTCAACTACCTACCGGATGTAGGCTGTTTCTAATCGTCATCGGGCAGGCCAGGATACCGTTGAGGAAACATATCCTCAGATAGTTGTTTGCGCAATCTGAGTATCTATCAGTGCATGGGTGAATACTTTCATCCGATGGGGGTGGTGAGTCAGTTTAACCACGAAGAACGTAACATTGGTGACCCTCTCCACTACCCACTTGGTGTTGGGACGCTGTTCATAGGCCAATTCGAAGGGATCCACAGTGTTCACTTGGGCCAGCATCGTCTCTAGCGACGCCCGATTGGTGATTGTGAAAGGATGGTCGTACACTGGGTTGATGGCACTGGAATAGAAATAGCACAATTCACGCGTCATCTTATGGTATAAGATGTACCCAAATGCTACATTTAATGTGAAGGACGTAGGTTGGTCATTGAAGATGGCTGCGTAGACGGGCGAGGTCGGTCAGTCGGAAATTGTACAAGTCCAATATAGGGCGATGACGGTGGAAGCAGTGTCGGATCATGGACCAATGACGTCGATACATCTCACTCACTGGATGATCTTCGGGTAAGAGATCGCTGAGAACATCCACCGCATCTTCCAGAAAATGTTCGTTGTTGTCAGCCGTATGACTGGAAACAGTAATGCTAGAGACCGGCTGGATATCTAGGCTCTTCTGAGCTGTGGGTATAGGCGGGCTCTCCGTGATCGCATCACCAGTGGTATTCTCCTCCCCGGGTTCATCTTCAGTGGATCTGTCCCTCCTGGGTGCCTCTTTAGTGGAAAGTTGTCCCTCATGCCGTGGTGACGGACCATGAATCAAACTCTCATGCCGTTTTAACTGACTGGGTCGTTTGAAGAGTTGAGCACATTCTTCGCATGGACGCTTGGATGGCCCATGAATTGAACGTTCATGGCGCTGTAAATGATCTGGGCGCTGAAACGACAGTGTAGGCCTACATATCGTACAGCTATACCGGGCGGTTCCATCGTGCTTGGTAGCCTCATGGCGGCGCAAGTCGTGCCGGCGAGTGAATGATTTCGAGCACGTAGTACAAGTGAACATCTTGGTGGTTGACAGAGTGTCTGATGAAACGGCCAGACCGTTTCCTTTTTATAGCGAGCTAGCTGTTGATCTATTTTTAGCACAATCAGTTCAACTTGGACGTCAGCGACAAGAACCCGCATGTAGGCGCGGACGTCATTGACAAGAGCTCGGATGTACAAGAACCCGGATGTACCCGGATGTAAAAGTCCCCGGATGTTAATGTGCCCGGATGTTTACGAATGTTTCACCATTCCGGACGTCTATCAGGTCCATGTCCAGAAGCTCTTATGTCCTGCATGTGAATAGTCATATTGTGTGTGTATGCATGTGTATATGTGTGTGCATGCGCCTGTGTGTATGCGTGTGTTTCTGGGTGTATGTGTGTGCATGCGTCTGTGCGTGCGTGTGTGTGTGTGTGTATGCGTGTGTGTATGCGTGCGTGTGTATGCGTGCTTGCGTGTATTCAAGTGTATGTATGCGTCTGTGTATGCGAGCGTATGTGTGTGTGTGTGTGTATGTATGCCTCTGTGTGTGTGTGTGTGTATGTGTGCGTGTATGCGTGTGTGTGTGGGTGCGTGTGCGTGCATGTGCCTGTGTATGTGTGTGTGTGTGTGTATGTATGCCTCTGTGTGTGTGTGTGTGTGTGTGTGTGTGTGTGTGTGTGTGCGTGCTTGCGAGTGTGTTTCTTGGATCGGAGCTCTTGGAGCTCAAAGCCTGTGGATCCCAGAGCTCGGAAGTGACATTTGCATATGACCTCTGTGAGGTCACTTCCGCTTCTGTTCACGTGACCGGAACTGACCTTTGACCCCGGCGCGCGCGGTGTAAAGGTTTCCATCCAGTGAGTGAGATGTATCGACGCTATTGGTCCATAATCCGACACTGCTTCCACCGTCATCGCCCTATATTGGACTTGTACAATTTCCGACTGACCGACCTCGCCCGTCTACGCAGCTACGTGGAAGCCATCTTCAATGACCAACCTACGTCCTTCACATTAAATGTAGCATTTGGGTACATCTTATGCCATAAGATGACGCGTGAATTGTGCTATTTCTATTCCAGTGCCATCAACCCAGTGTACGACCATCCTTTCACAATCACCAATCGGGCGTCGCTAGAGACGATGCTGGCCCAACTGGACACTGTGGATCCCTTGGAATGGGCCTATGAAC
>JAVTVY010024041.1:72500-90772 GCA_036873755.1 Hanleya hanleyi
CATGTCCGGTCTCTACGGTTTGGGCGACAACTTCCTACTGAAGAGGAGCCGCAAAAGATCAGACCCAGTGAAGATAAGCCCGGGGAGACGAACGCCACTGGTGATGCGATGACGGAGAGCCCGCCTATACCCACAGTTCAGAAGAGCCTGGATTTCCAGCCGGACTCCACCGTTACGGTTTCGAGTCATACGCCTGACAACATCGAACCTTTTCTGGAAGATGCGGTGGATGTTCCCAGCGATCTCTTACAGGGCAACCATCCAGTGAGTGAGATGTATCGACGCCATTGACCCGACACGGTTTTCGCCGTGACCGTCGTCTATTGGACTTATATAATTTCCGACTGACTGGCCTCGCCCGTCTACGTAGCTACGTGGAAGCCATCTTCAACGACCAAGATACAGCCTTCAAGTTAAATCTCACTTTTGGATACATTCTTCGCCATAAAGAGACAGACCAGCTCCGTTATTATTATCCCAGCCTTTCACCATTATCCATAGTGCGTCACTGGAGACGATGCTGAAGGAACTGGACAGCGTGGATAGTTTGGAATGGGTACGACAACAACGACAAAACACAAAATGGCAAGTGGAGAGGGTGACCAATGTTACGTTCTTCGTGGTTAAACTGACCACCACCCCCATCGGATGAAAGTATTCACCCATGGACTGATAGATTCTCAGAATGCGCAAACAACTATCTGAGGATATGTGGCCTCAACGGTATCCTGGCCTGCCCGACGGTGATTAGAATAAACGGTTCAGAGCGAACATGGCCGAAGATGGAACTTTCTGAAATGGAGACTTCTGATTGGACAAGAATACATCTAACGGACAGGAACGAACATGAAACATGCTAATGGTGGCCTCTGATTGGACAAGAATCTTCTTGAATTGTAAATATACCCAACGCGGCTCCCCCAGCGTGGGTATGATGTAACATTTGGGAGAATAGACTATATGAAAAAAACTTCTTGTTGTTGTTGTTCTCTCATGTGTCATCCTTGTTGTTGTTGCTGTTGTTGTTCTCTCTCCGGTTTATATCATGGCGTTATGTTAGAGCGTTAAGGCATAACTACAAGCGTTGACGGGCGTCACTGCTTTTCGAAGAATTAGTGACAATTCCATGGAATATCAGAGCTTCTGAGCTATTTGTCCAGGGCGTTGAAGCATTTAGAATGGTGTTGGTGGGCGTTGCTACAAAATGACACCTCACACGGTCCATCTCTACACCAAATAACATCCTTCACTGCTAAAAAATGCCCACTTTCGCTACTACTCGTCCTGATGACGTCACCAATGACGTGACAGATGCTGTAAATATCTCTCAAATTTGGGTCTATACTCCGAGAGCTACAACATGACACCTCCCATGACGCATTCGCAACGCGGATGGTCCATCTCTACACCAAATAACATCCTTCACTGCCCCAAAAGGCTCACTTTCGCTACTACCCCTACTGATGACGTCACCAATGACGTCACAGATGCTGTGGGCAATCCTCAAATCGGGGTCTACAAGATGACATCCCACACGACGCCTCCGGACTGAGAATAGAGCATCTCTACATCAAATACCTTCCTTTCACTGCCCCAAAATGTCCACTTTGGCTACTACTCGTACTGATGACGTCACCAATGACGTCACAGATGACGTGAACATCCCTCAAATCGGGGTCTACACCCAAAGAGCTACAAAATGACACCTCACACGACGCATTCGGACCAAGGATGGTCCCTCTCTACACCAAATACCTTCCTTCACTGCCCCAAAATGTCCATTTTACTTACTACAACCAACTGCGCATGCGCAGATTGACGCGACTTGCATTTAAAACCACGCCATTCTGGCTCTACCCCACACAAGCTTCACTTTGACACCTTCCACGACCCATTCGGACCCATAGCGGTGCATCTCTACCCCAAACACACACCCACATACCCCCAAAAATGCCTGCTTTCTCTACTACGGGCCAGGCTGCGCATGCGCAGATTATTGAACACGGACGAACCATTAGTGTAGTCAAGTGCTCCTGCATGAGAGCTTCAAAATAAGACCTCATACGACACCATAGGACCACCAGGGACTCACCTAGACTCCAACATGTCCACCCTGTATGGATTTATACATACATTGGGCTTATATCCCAGTATATGGGTCTATATGAGCCTACCCAGGCCTCGGTGACTTTTTTTTAAAAATTTCACCGTTTCGTGCCGGGACACTTCCTATCATGTTCTAAATGACGAGACTAAGAAAACAAATCCAAACAACCCTACCGCAAATGTATAGAAGTAGGTTTCCCAGTGGGACAAACATCGGTCCTATACCCCAGTATGGGTCTATATGGGTCTATATGGGTCTCGGTGACTTTTTTCAAAAATTTCACCGATTCGTGCCGGGACACTTCCTATGGTGTTCTAAATGACGAGACTAAGAAAACAAATCCAAACAACGCTACCGCAAATGTCTAGAAGTAGGATTCCCAGTGGGACAAACATCGGTCCTATACCCCAGTATGGGCCTATATGGGTCTATATGGGTCTCGCAGACTTTTTACAAAAAATTCACCGTTTCGCTCCGGGACACTTCCTATCATGTTCTAAATCACGAGACTAAGAAAACGAGACCCCAAACCTATGCCGCAGATGTCTAGAAGTAGGTTTCCCAGTGGGACAAACATTGGTCCTATACCCCAGTATGGGACTATATGGGTCTATATGGGTCTCGATGACTTTTTTCCAAAAATTTCACCGTTTCGCTCCGCGACACTTTCTATCATGTTCTAAATGACGAGACTAAGAAAACGAGACCCCACAACCTATGCCGCAAATGTCTAGAAGTAGGTTTCCCAGTGGGACAAACATTGGTCCTATACCCCTAGTAGAGGCCTATATGGGTCTATATTGTACTTTTTCAAAAAATTCACCGATTCGCTCCGCGACACTTCCTATCAAATGTCGAGAAGTAGGTTTCCCAGGATGGTCCTATACCCCGCATACCCCATATAGGCATTTTCCCGTAATTTAGGATAAAGTCCGTGTTCCGTATTTTTTCAGGAAAAATTTTACACACACCCACCCTGGAACTAGGGGGATATAACTCTATTGATAGGCAAGCCCATCTATGCCCGGCGACCTATATACCCCCCATACCCCATATAGGCATTTTCCCGGATTTTTCGATAAAGTCCGTGTTCCGTTTTTTTTTTTTTTTTCAGGAAAAATATTACATGCACCCACCCCACTGACTTGATGTCCCTTCACATAGGCTTCACATTGATACCTCATACAACTCCATCGGCCCATTAGGGACTCCCCTAGATCCCAAAACGTCTATTTCCATACCCTTTTCCCACAATTCCCTGTCTGCGCATGCGTAGAATGGTGACAACGCTCGAGCCGCTAGTCCAGTCAGATGCCCCCTCACATAGGCTTCACATTGATACCTCATACGACTCCATCGGCCCATTAGTGGCTCCCCTAGCTCCCAAAACGTCTATGTCCATACCTTTTGGCCACCGCGCATGCGCAAAATGCTGATAATTCAACCCCACACCCAGCCCATCAGATGGCCCTTCACGAATGCTTCACTTTGATACCTCACTCGACCCCATTGGACCATTAGCAGCTCCCCTAACTCCAAAACGTCTATTTTCATAACCTTGGGCCACCGCGCATGCGCAGAATGCCGATATTTCAACCCCACACCCAGCCCATCAGATGCCCCTTCACGAATGCTTCACTTTGATACCTCACTCGACCCAATCGGACCATGCAGCGTATTTCAAGTCTAGGGACTACTTTTTCTCCGTGGAAGCTTTCTTCCGCGACCGCCAGACCGCCAGACCGCATCACCGCGGAAGAATACATGCCCAGGGGCCCTTTGCCGGAACTATAGTCACCCAGAGTTACCTCCCCCTAGATTGGAACTCTTCTGTGTTGGAGGTGGGAAGGGTCAGTCACGTGACGAAATACTCGCTTCTGATTGGACGAGAGCCGCCCCAGTTCCGCCTCAAATTTGCATAAATGAGACCCAATTTGCTTCTTACCTACTACTCTGATACTTTTCGAGAAATAAACGTTTAAATCTCGGATTTTGTACAAAAATGAAAGGCTAGAAATCGGGCAAAATGTGTCCAGCTATACATCTGATGAATTAATCCCTATTTTTGCTTGAATTCTATTGTCAAATACATTTTTAATCTGTCTAATGGGACCTACTCGAATTCCTGTTTATTCTGGATAACTATTACACTAAGTTTTTTTCATCAAGTCGGTTTAAAGTCCAATTTAAACTTTAAAAACCTGCTAAACTTGTTCACACCTGTGTAGATTACTTCACGGCGGGTGTCTGAGTGAAGTGTCACTGTCATAATTAGAAACAAAATAAGGATGTTTGCATGGTTTTGATCAGAAGGGGGTACATTAATGTAAATAATAGGACTAATAGATAATTAGCTTACCATAATACTGCGGAAATGAGTTTTGAAAAGGGAAATTTAACAGACAAAAATAATAGTACCCAAGCCCAAGCTAAGGCAATCTGCCTGTTTAATTATTCCAGTGCCCCGGAAACTAAATTTTTAATCCTAATATTGAAGCACTTCTATTTATAATTTTTATTTCATTTTTGTACCAAATGTTAGAGGAAATAGTGAATATTTGAATGAAGAAATAAAAAAAATGACCAATTTTGACCCTCTAAGGGGATAGCTATCCTTACCGATACTTTCAAAGGTCTTTTACAATCAGAAAACGTACTTGGGGACGTTTTTAGGGGAGTTAATTTCTGCAATCTGCAATTATCTGATAGCTTCCTAAGTTGAACTACTTTCCATGTACTTTCCATAACGTTCCCGCCAGATACTGAATGGAACAGTGAGCACATTTTTATCAATGATATCTCTATTTGCATTCAAATGGACATCGCAGTTCTTTCAAGTATATTTCAGTATGTAAACCTCAAGAAAATTAACAGTTATAATTGTGTAGGTTTTGGAGTAACAAATAAAATCGACTTTATTACGGTCTCACGCAAAGGAGTTTTTCCCATATTTCCCATAATCTATCGGAAACTGTAATCTCCCTAGCTAGTGCAGCACTGGGATGATAGAATATCTTCTTCTGGTATCACCGATACTCTGTACTTAACGTTATGGTCTCAGCAGACAGTCATTCAAAGAACCCTTGGCCTGTAGAATCAAACCTTATATCATGCATCCACCATGGGCCAGTTTTCTAAGTCCACCATGGGCCAGTTTTCTAAGTCTGCCTGACATGTATAATGACATGGACCCACCCAGCTTACTGGAGATCATATACAGTAATACATGTATCATAGACAAATCATATCACTGGTCCGATATTTTATTCAAAGAGGCACTGGCTATACGCAGATTTCGACCTATTCTTAATCATGGATTGAAAGCCTCCAAAGAGCTTGCATTATTTCGATAACTCACTCACTGTTTCTCTAAAGCCTTTTTGTGAACTTCAGTTCACTATTCTGTTTTTGTTATGTAAACTTAACTCACTCACTATAGTATATGTGTTTATGTAATTTAGTTAACCTTTCTTGTGAACATCAGTTCACTCTACTCAGTCTGTTTTGCTAACTTACTCCCACCAGTACTATAGCAGTTTATTTAATTCAGCCAATGGAAAACCTGTATATTAGTAGTTCTCACCAGCTCATTACTGTATATATATTGTTGTACATATATCACCGACGATGGCAAAATAAACGCCGAAATATCTGATGCAAAATGAAGTTCTCTATCTTCGGAATTACACTACTAGTGTATTATGCTAAAATTATCAGTGGAACCACAGGATTATGGGCCAGTAGGGTTGTCTTAACTTAACCCTACCTGGCCTGGGAGGGGGGAGGGGGCCATAATGGACCCCCTACCAAACTTTCTGCGCTATCTCCGGAACAACGAAAAATGAAGAGCTTAAACCCCTTGACTTTATAGTTTATTATATTGGGGTCATTTTGAGCCTATTTGCATAACCCCCTGAGCAGAGCATCATGGGTAAATTCAAGATGGCGTCCACGTGGGGTACCAGAAAAGTGATGTTTTTGTCATATTTCTTCAAAATTTCTGCTTTTCCGCGTTGAAAAGTGGGCAAAAACTATTTTATTTCATATCACATTAATATTTACTAATTTATCATGCAGGTTTTGCGGAGAAATTTCATAAATAAAAAATTCGGAAAATCCGACCGAAAAATCGACCAAAAAATGCTGTTTTTGAAAATGACGTCACTGTGACGTCATCAAAGCGGCCATCTTGGATTTTTTTACATTTTCTGGTAGCGCTTGACCCAAGAGTATAGTGTGGTAAGTTTCAGCGCCCTACCTCAAGGGATAAGAATAATAATTAGGGGGGCCATTTCGGCCCCCCCCCCAGGCCTGGACAGGTCCCAAAAAGCCCAGGCCAGATAGGGTTAATGGACGGGCGAACTAATAGCTTGCAAGAAATAACTCCTATACTATACACACTAATACCGTTACATAGAAATTCGAAATCACCAGGTACTTGCTGCAATATAAGAAAGAATGCAAAACATTACCATTCCGCGAGTGCACCGTATCTATTTGATGAACTCACTTTTGTGCCATTGTCTGGGTATACTTAATGACAGATGTAGCCAGATTCAAACCTATTTTGCGAAATGGAGTACTGGGAATGTATCCAGATTCCACGACATGTTGCAGGTTTCCATGGTAAGTCAATACTTTCATATTTATATTCTCATAGCCAACTTGTGGCGTTTGATAGAACTACTGTCATATTTCCAATTTACTCAACACCCCAACAAGGGAGTACATGCACCTGGCATTAGCATGTTGACACCCTTTAGAACTATTTACGTACCCAGAGACTCTTACTTCCTTCAATTGTATTTCGCGTACAGCCATTCCATCTTAATAGATTCATGGGACATGGTCAATCAGTCCGAAATACTGATGGTACTTCAAATCCAAGAAATCTCAGCAACCGTCAGATCCCGCGGTTAAATCAAAAGTGGGAATTGGAGCTTGCAATGAAAACGCGGTGTTTGAACCTCGCTATACCAAGAAAGCGATCATTTCACAAACTGCGCCAGTAAATTGTATCTGTAGCCAAAGAAAATCTTGACATTCAGTGTCCCCATTTATGTATTTTGAGGGCGATCAGTCAGTATGATACATGAGCCTTAAGAGAAGATAGTGACGTGACAATGGCCAGGTTTATTTTATTCTCCAGTTTGCAGCTTGGGGTACAGCGATTATATACCTGGTGCTGTCAATCATAGCCGTGATTCGTCTTCGACGAGACATTTTAGGAACTGGGGTATCGAGAAAACCACAAGACTTGGAACCCATCAGCCACATCGAAGACGAGGGATCACACAGCAGTATCAGACAAACATAAAAAGACCGAAACTTGCTATGAGGCTTATGCGGACATTTCTTATATACAGTCCTGTACAGTTTGTTTAGGTGAGATAATTTTAAAGAGGAAATGATGGCTCCGAGATTGGCATTCTTGTTTTGAACTAGATAAATTATATAGCGGCGCTTCAGTTTTCTATATGCTTAATTTGTGGCTTGTGCATTTTATCTAATTTATTAAGGCGTCACGTGTCACAACTGCTAACATAATATTATAGAAATGCTTTATATGCTCATTAAAATGTTCGTTCCAAACTACAGTACTCACTCCATAATTAGCACGGTACTCATCTCATTATTACCACGGTACTCATCTCATTATCACGGTATACTCATCTCATTATCACGGTACTCATCTCATTATTACCACGGTACTCATCTCAGCACTTCTCATTATTACCACGAGGTACCATTACGACATGAATAAATTAAGTTATTTTATAAAATGATATATGGACATGTTCCACAATATTTGACATTGTTACTCACAGATCATGTGGCCCAAATGCCTCATTATCCTTTACGAAATGCCTCAAACTTTCGCGTCGCTTTTTGTAAGACATCTCAGTTCCAAAATTCCTTTGTACCATATACGGTTGATCTATGAAATGGCTTGAATTATGAAATGCGAATAGCCACATCATTCGTTTATTTAAACAATACCTGAAAATTCATGGCCATTATTATTATGCTGAACGTCGGGCTCAAGTAATAATGGTACAGTTGTGGCTAAATTGCAGAAATCTTCAAGCACAACTGTTTTTGAGCCATATTTTAAGTACTGCGATATGTGCTTGTGGTTAACATTATGAAGACACTTCATATTACACCGCTATATTCTCTGTTCAGAACGATTTTAGATAGTGTCAATTGAATCAATGTTGTCATAGTTGTTACTATTGATTTTCAAATTTTTAAGCGATAGTTTTCTCCAAAAATAATAGCAATAAAATTCGTTATTTATTAGTCATATTTAGATTAATATGAAATTGTAACTTATATCTTACAGGCTAACACTATTTACATGCTGTCTTTTTTCGAAAGCTAATTGCTGGTGCAAATATTATCACTTTGGATGGTATATTTGTTTCTTATATGCCCAAGGTGTATAATTCCTATGTTATATCTATCGACTGCCGATGTTTTTTTTCTTTATTTTGCACCGTGCACTTCCTCAACCCTTCCGTGTAACTTAATTTAAGCTCCATCTATAATTTGTTATTTTTAGGAAAAGGCGTTTATAAAGATTTCGCCTATGCGCGGATTCGCAGTTCCTTATTTGAAATAACATATAGCTTAAACCATGTTATTACCTGTTGCCGGGACGTTATCTGTAGGATATCGCTACTTTGCGCGTATTATATAACAAGCGCTGGATGAGCGCAAAGACCTCCGTCAAGGCAACAGGGTCCGTAGGAGAATACATCACTGAATAACATAGGGCCGGATGCCAAGCTCAGTTTTGCATTTGTTGGACGTTAACTTCACCAATGGTAATTAACCTGGGGTTGAAGGTTCCCCACTAGCATGTCCAGCTACATGTGTAGGGATGTGGAAGTCACATTCCTCGCAAATAAATTTTGTCTGATTTCACGTGCTTGAAATATTGGGGTATGGAATAGAGTATATTGATGGAAAACCTGTAATACTGCTTGAGACATTAGGCTCCTTCCCACCCCCAGGTGGATGGCCCCACCCAAATCAACACGTTAACGGCAGAAATGAGACCCTGTGTGCCTAGTTTTACCAACTTGCTTGTGATTTTGTGCTACAGGCCCTACACCTCAACACTCCATATTTTGTATGTGTACAGTGTAGCATCCTCATTGACAGAATCCTCTACAAAACACACCTGATTTTACCGACACTCCGTTCTGATCTGTCTCATCATCATGTGATAATTCAATGCGCTCGGTATAATTTTGTATACTGGTGTTACAGGTCACCTTCACCATAATGTATCAATTACATTGAACTTGTACATGTATCACATTCATATTAAATGGTGATGGCTGATGAAAATATTGCCCATATGGAACAAATGGCTGGATTCCAGCGAATAAAAAGTTAATGTTAATCATAAACAACATACAATTAATAATACTATGAAATAATTATGTTTATTCATTGTCGACATCAATATAATACAGACAATATTATGACTGAATCATGGTAACAGATATTCAAGAGTATATATGTCTACACTAAACTGAAGGAGACCCATGATTCCTTTTATATTATGTTGTAAAACTTCACTTGCTAATCTCGATTATGTTGCTTATTGTGAAAATAAATGAAGTTATGAAAATAAATTTAGTATGATTGCCCATTGCCTTCAAATTAGAAATATCTTCAGCAGCTAGAGTTAAGCCAATCATAACAATATATAACACCATAGTATTGTTGTAATATCACCCAGGTATTGATCTTTGGTTAAGAATGTAATGAGATACATATATACCTGTTCTTTGTGTTATTCTGTATGCAGTTCATTCTGTATTATTTTATACATGTACATATACCAGAAGTGGAATTGAAATATGAATAAAATAATCAAAATATTTTCGGGTTTTACCTCTACTCAGGAAATGAAGTCTTTGTTTCTAGAAGCTAAATCATTTTAGACACTCAAGTCCTTACCTAGTCAAGGGAGATAATTTTGTAAGAAAAGAAAAACAAGTATAGATCCACACTGGTGCAGAGCAGAAAGTTTTATGACCTTTGATGATATTTGTGGAGCATGCTACAGGACTTCAACTTCCATGAATCTGAGATTATCCACACAATCCCATTTTACATGATATTTTTGCCATAGCACAGATAAAATAGGTCCCTTCATTTATCTGTTGTAGATCCAGGAGCTATTGTGAGCTGCAGGTTTTGTAAAAGTTAGATCCAATTATTCTGAGTGAAGGAATGAAGTCTGACATTGTTGTTTTAAGTTAGAACTTGGCATCCTTGGAAATGTCTGACCGATTGGCACATATATCACCCTGCATGTGGTCATTACATGCGTAATGTTTATTTCGTGAGGAATCAGCTGATATCCAATGGGAGAGGGGGAGGGTGTGGTTTGCACAATACTATGCGGCCAATCACTGGCTCTGATTTTCACCACCTCTGTCATACCACACCTTTCTGACACAGCTAAACCAATCGATAGTCTGTATTGGTACTTCCAAGTTCATCCAGTACATCCATTGTGTAACAGTCCTGTTGCGTCTTATATCAGAAGTGCTGAATCCATGACCTGCATGTTGGAATCAATTGTATACATTTAATATCAAAACTCAGTTTACTGAAAATGTTGATGGCCTTCATTATATTTCATTCTTTCATCGCACACAACAAGGTGTAATTCATTATACCAGTTCTCACAGCATTCGTGTACTCAATAGTATTGGGACCTGAATGGCATCCTTACTCAAGGTAATTTGAGAATAGATTCAAGAATAATTTTTAATTCAGTGCATTGAAATGTTAATTTACATGCTGCTGGGAGATGAACCTTTGGAATGGGAATTGCAGGCCTGCAAGTGTATCACAGTGAATTTTCAGAATAAAATATAGGGAAATATAGGAAATAAAGGAGTGTAAGACAGGTCTGTACTACATTGTGCGTTCCAAACTTGGTAGTTTTCTGGTGTTTAATCCAATGACTTTCACGTGCTAGTGGTGGTCTTTCAGGCGACCTCTGCTCTTGTTTGATTCACCATAGAGAGATTGAACTGTTTTGATATTTGCCGAGCCAAGTGAGGCGAAAAAAAAAATTATGAAAAAAAGTTTCTGAAAAAAAATTCTGAATTGTTTTTCCTCATGACAGAGCATTGATGAAAGTTTTCATGAGAAAAAGTGAAAATATAGGAAATATAGGAGGTTTTGAGAAAAATAAAGGAAAATATAGGAATGACTCAAACATATAGGGAAATATAGGAGGCACTTGAAGGCCTGGAATTGGGGCAGAGACCAAGCGCCTCCACTCAAAGTTTCTCAAATTTGGCGATACATATCGCATGCTGATAGCAAAATACGAACGTAGCGTGCAAGATCTATGGCGCTACGTTTCGTAACTTGTGTCTAATTCCGCTTAACCCAGGGGCTAGGGGCCGTATGAACCCATGTACTTCAAGATCCTCATGGTACTCATATGAACAGTCACAATCAAAGCGTGACTGAGATACATCTTTTTTAGATGACGACTCTATAACGAATATTATGGATTAAGAATACTGATCAGCGATACGGATTTGATATTTTTGGAACATCATGATGTCTTGCCGGCATCATTGAAAACTGTTGACCGGTTCTCTCTTGCAGGAAACAAGCCTATGTTTATGTATACTATGATTGTCTTTTTGAATTTGGTACTAATACTGTTATGTGGAAAATGGAATAGGTCTTTGGATTATGGACGCGGATATTCTCTAATGGACGACGGCTGGATTATGAATGACGGACTAGACGCTTGTAACATGTGGTTTGACAAACAATAAACTATGATTTGATCCTTCATTACAATAATGCTGGTAAATATTTTATAAATGCACAAGAAATTCATGCCAAAAGGCAAAATAAATGATATAAGAGGTAAATGAAGACGAAACTTTTGAATTGCATGAGTTACCATATTAGAAGCGACTAATTGAAGAACAAAGAACTTTTATTGAGTCATAACATTTATTCCCCAGAGAGAACGAAAATAATCAACAAACACAGAAATCACAATACACGTCATCTATTTATTTATTTTTACATTCACCCCATGCTGAAATTCTACTGCCATCTTTGATTCTCGAAGTTTTATGCGTGGAAGAATGAATCGACGAATAACTTAGGGCCTTGCAGGATCCGATACGTACCTGAAAATATACTAGATAAAAGTAGAATCGTATTAATATTATAACATAATGCATTAATATTTGTAATTTCTCAGAATAATGCCGTAAATAACAAATATAAGTCGACTGGGCACGGCCGTCACGGCTGGGTGATCGGCTGGGCATCGGCTGGGCAACGGTTGGGTTATAGTATGACCCCATAACCTGCCGTACATTTGATATGCAACAACAACTTGGACTATTTGGTTGACTTCGGCATAAGTCATCAGCCGACAAATACTTTCCGATATATAGAAATGACGGGTGGTATACTAGGAATCATTGTGTTGTAATGACATAAAATAGCGACAAAAAACTTACCAGAAAATCGGCAAAAAAACGCATCATCCATCTGTACAAGCTGGGGAGCCGCCATGTTCAATCTTCTGCTAGAAGCCACCAACCTGACTGCCGTAACTCGTGAAGCATGATGGGAAGTGGAACCCGACTACAGAAGCATGGCCCATTGAAATACATTGCAATGAGGGTTCCCCATTATTTCGTTTTTGTCCAAAAAGAATGCTTCAAAATTTCGTCGGGAACCATGGTAAACCCATTGGAAATCACATGAATCGCGGGTTCCCCATATGACAATTATTTGGCGGGAAATTTCACGTTGCATTCCTAGACCTCTGTCTGATCGACGGAGGTAAAAACCGCATATCAGTCTGGTAAAACGAGATTGCGGGCAGCGGACCGATAATGATGAACTGCTGCCGAGTATCGACCCGGTACTTGACCTCTGACACAGATATATGACGTCAGCTCTACGATGTGCTCTCACCACGATTACGTGATTTCCTTGGCAGACGACAAGAAGAGGGCAAACACACTAGAATGGGCGAGTCAGAGAGCTCGCATTCACATTCACAATCGAGCGAACTTAATGAAGAACAGATTTGAAACTGGTAATAATAGTAATAATATGATTTTGTCGGGACGTTATATTTTTATTATCCGCTCTCCATCAATAATTAGCAGCCCGCCATAGTCATTGTCGGCCCTTGATGTCGGGACGATAAAAAAAGTATAACGCCCTATAAAATCATATTATTGTTATATTAACACGATACCTATTTCATCATTACCACCGTACTCATCTCATTTATAGGTACTCTTCTTATTATTACTGTACTGATCTGGCTATTATAACGGTACTCTTCCCATTATGTTCACGATATTTCTCTCACTATTACCACGGCACTCATGCCATTATATATATCAGTACGTGTGCGGAAAGTCTGTGACAAGACAAGTTCGACACGATGAAAGAGTACGATGTATTAATAGACGAGCGTCGATTGGCAAAAAACGCACACCCCCGTACACAGAGGCAAACTATATATCATTTGAAATCTTGGACTCTCTTCTTTCAGATGAGGTAGGATGTGGTGGTGCAAAGTATTGCCATATGCTGAAAATATTAGGAAATACAAGAACAATTGGATTGCATCTTTCTACTTTTAAAATGGGAGTATACGTATTAAAATGACTATATCTTCACTCGTACCAGGCATATGGCAAAATGGTTGGTGTAAATTGATTGCGCAGAGGTTCTTCAATCGTCTAATATCAAAAAGAATTATGACGTCATTGATCTGTGACGTCACAGAGGGGCCATCTCCAAAATACAATTAAATTGCTTCAAACGCACTGAAAACTATGTCAAAAGTTTTTTTCTGGGTGAAATACTTCGTTGTTAAATAGACAAATGGTTCTTACGTCGAATTTAGTCATCGGTCAAATACTTCAGCAAAGATTTGGTGGGATTACCCTTTAAATCTCAATATAACGAGCGTCATTCACCATAGGATATTAGGTAAAAGACACTGACTACTGCATTAGAGGACGGGTTTCTCGGATGTCAGCCACCAAAAATAATCTATTTCCATGATTTAAACATTCAGAGTCATTTGACGTCGTCGTTGTATATTGTTTTGTCAAACGTGCAATTAGTTTAAAATTGTAATAGGGGATCGTTTCAAAATATCCACAAAACATATGGGAAGACGCAGAGTGGCACAAAGGTACAAAATTGGTGAAAGAGTGCTGTGAGCATCAGTTTTTACATCAGTTATTTATGTAATTAATGACAGCATTAAATAGATCACTGCAATACAAAAACATGTCTATAAACATACCCACTCCTGGTATGTCCCGATCCTACAACAGCCTGAGTATAGGAGTTTTATTATAATATCGCTATAAGTACTCATGTACCTCACAGCAGTTGTTTCAGATATTTTGGGGAGCATAAATTATGTATATCCCTGGAATATCTTTCATCCGGGGCCAAGCCTATAATTCATAAGTACAATAGGACAGCTCCGAGATAGAACCCGTCAATAGAATAATATGAAAATATTGCCTTGTTTTGAGGGGAATATGCAGTTTTGTTGCCCCGAGGATGTGCATATTGCCCGAGCTGCAGGCGAGGGCAATATGCACAGCCGAGGGGCAACGAAACTGCATATTCCCCTCACAACAAGGCAATAATTTGATTATTATATTTATCAACTTAACTCTGTGTTAATCTATTATCTCTCCAGCAAAATAATGCTTTATGTTTATTTTGGAAGAGCGCAATCCTTCTGAGTTGATTGCTTTCAGTGGGCAATCGCCAGCAACATTATTTTTCATGCACGAGATTCCACTGATTCGGAGCTGATTCACTACTATCGTGTAAATCTCGCAACGCTTGTTAGTTACCCCAATAATGTGCTTGAGTACGATTCTACTTACAATTAGATGGGGGGAGATAATTTATTTCTGCTGTGTTCTCCAGCTAAAATCAACTCGACGAACTGCTCCGTGATCGGCTGTTTGCAGCGCGATTGAGAACGGGGCTACCTCTGTTGTAATTATCTCCCTTTAGTGTATATTCCATGGGGGGTGGAATATGCAGTTTTATTGACCGAGGAATATGCAGTTTTATCTCATTACAATTTATATAGGGAGACACTCTAATAAATATAATAATAATACTTATTTATTTCAGACACATGATCTATAAAGTGAACAAATTAATAATACGATTGCAGCCAAAAGACAAATCAATAGCGCGTTACATAGATTTGGCGAGACCAATGACAAACTAAACGCGAAGTCTGAGACAAATCGGAAAGTCGCAAAGTTGTAAGTAAAAATTCTCAATCGACATAAGTCTGTTCCGTAGAGAATTAATCTGGCGTCGAATAACCTCATTAAAGCTGGGTACAGAGTTTATCCCAAATATGTAAGTATCACTACAATTGCGCGGGGAGTGCATTATAACCAGCGAAATACGTTGTTGTATGTGACACTCAGTTTTTTTCAGTTACATGACGAGTACGAAGACCACAGATGGCTGCAATAGATACTGGTACAGTACGACGAGAAAAGTTGCTTCTTCCCATCTTGGCACACATATAGAACTTTCGAGCCAAAATGTTGGCACGAATGCATAATGTTCTAGTTTGCACAGACATATCATAACTGTCAGTGAGGTCGTTGAAGATAAAATGATCAAGATATTTGGCGTTGTCAACGTAATTCAGCTGTGAGGCAGACAGTTTAACAGAGTGTGCTCTCAGGTCATTGGACTTTATAGGACGAAAACACATGCATAAGCATTTCTTAATGATGAAGGCAATATTATTGTCAGTCGCAAAAATATCATATATCAGGTGGATTCTAAATGCCTTTCGCAGAGTGACTAATAAGACTTAAGTCCTCAGCGTGGCTGAAGAAAACTCCGGCTACATTACATCCTAAATTGGACCGAGATATTTTTATGTCGGATCATGTATGTAGACATTAAAGAACAGAGGAGACAGAATTCCATTTTCAGCAGAGAACCCTCCGAGAAGGCATACCCACATCCTGGTGGTCATGATAGGCGTAAAAGGACGCCATTGCCCACGTGACGCCAGGTCAAGGTTAGGCACTGCAGAATTATCGCTCCTAGAGATATTTCTGCAGTAGGTATTGAAACATACCAATCTCAGAGATTTATCTGCTTTGACACATTTCATGTGTACGCTGTTTACCAGTGCTATTTCTTCTAATGTCTTCTGCGGTTTTCAAGGTACATAAGGCCCAAGTTCTGCACAGAATTATTGCTGTTTTATTATCAGAGTTGTCGGCACAAAATTTTCGCTGATGATCTTTTGTAGGTATTGAAAAATACTAGTCTCAATTCGATTTTATCAGATTTACACATTTCATGTGTTTTCTTAAACAACGCTGTTTCTTATAGTGAAGCCAAGTCGTCATTATTGGTGTCTCTCTTCTGTACTGGAGGTCCGTCGTTAACAGGAGCTAGGAATTCGTACAGGCACGGCTGATGAAGAGTATTCTTGCTTCTATGGATCTCAGCGGTATTATTCTGATGTATGTCTCGCATCATGCCAGAATGAGCATATGGCCACTTGTAGGTAGAATCCGTATTCAGGGTGGAAACACTCCAGGAACGTGGCTATGTTAATGTGTCAAAACAGAAAACCTCGAATTGAGATTGGCATTTTTCAAAACTACAGAACTCCATAAGCGAGACTTCTGTCCTGACACATGAAAAAGCAGCAATGATAATGAACAAATTCGGACCTTACAGACCTTGGTAACTACGGAAGACAGCGCTGAGTACTCATGAAATGTGTCAAAGCTGGTGAATCTCGAATTTAGTTTGGTATTTTTCTATACATACAGTATCGACCTTGGAAACTGTGGAATACAAGCGTCTAGCCCGTCATTCAATATTCAGCTGTCGTCCATTAAAGAATTTCCGCGTCTATAATCCAATGACCTAATTTATATAATAGCATTGGCGCTAAAATCATAATATACGTAAAACTATAGTATTTTTCTTATAATTAGTCGCGGGTTTGAGGGCTTCTGTAAAATCAGCCGTATGGTTAAAATCAATTTCCTTTTTTAGAACGTATATAACAAAGTTATATCTATAGAATGTCATACCACTCTCCGTGATAACTGCTACAAAACTTGAGTTTTAGAGCTTTTTTTGTACTACCCGGGTTAAATGCCATAAGGGTTGTTCACGTGAATCTTCACCAATACATGGTATGTCGTCATAATCTATTCCTTTTTCTCTGGCCAGAGGGCAATAGGCGGGGTGAGCTATTCAGTTCTACATATGGGAAAGTGTCCTCAATCGATGTTACCTTCACAAGGACAGGGGCAATGCCTCCATGTGTGTCTGCATGAATTAAAATGACAACTTCACACGATCTTTATTTCAATGACGGTGTAATCTATGGATGGCCGTATGACCTATATTTACATTTTTATAGCAAATATCCCATTATTGATCCAGTCGATTAGAGTCGGACATCATCAACGTTATTGTAAGTGTATAGTTTAATTTGATTGCTCACTCGTTAATTACATTTGTAACCCTACGATGCGAAAGGGCGACATCGTGTTTTGGAAGACGACGTCACCCTTTGCGTTGTCGCTCACGCTTTTGATGAGGTAATGCGAGGCACACTTTTGGTCCAACTAGATCACCATACTATTGAAGTGATACGGTTATGCTGTGTCTGAGAGGCGTCCAAATCTTTGAGGTGTCGAGGACATTTGCATAACATAGCGGCTGTACTGGTCCACCCGTATTCTCGAATCTTTCGTTCTTTGTTAACGACAATAGTTTAATCTCATGTCTTCATAACCAAACGACAAACAGAGCAACCCTTGAATGACATCTCACCCCGCCTATTGCCCTTTGGCCAGAGAAAAAGGAATAGATTATGACGACATACCATGTATTGGTGAAGATTCACGTGAACAACCCTTATGGCATTTAACCCGGGTAGTACAAAAAGCTCTAAAACTCAAGTTTTGTAGCAGTTATCACGGAGAGTGGGTATGACATTCTATAGATATAACTTTGTTATATACGTTTTGAAAAAGGAAATTGATTTTAACCACACGGCTGATTTTACAGAAGCCCTCAA
>JAVTVY010024042.1:0-99857 GCA_036873755.1 Hanleya hanleyi
AAAGGCAGACTACTACGAAGAGATCGAAGCAGATCATAGGGCGAAACACGATGTCCTCAAAGCCCTAAAAAATCGCATCCGCCTCAAGACTGACAAGGTCCAGTGCCAGGAGATGCGAAAGGCACTCCCGTGTTGCCTAGGGTGGGACCGGTTTGTGGAGCGGTGGAGGCCTGATGACCTTATCCTAACCAGCCGCCAGACGGTCCGAGACCGGGCTCAGGAGCTGTTGCTCCAGAGACACAAGGAAAAATTCCCAGAAGCCCCTGTACCGCTGCTATACCACCCCAAAGACAGCAGGAAACAGAATATAATGGTCACCATACCAGGCACAGATCGAAAAGAAGAGCTCGTCCTCAATGACGTCGAATATGTCACAAAGGAGGCTGTGGAGGGGGCGATACAATCTGATGACTGGCGCCTCGGCTATGCGCTGACAGTACATTCTTCGCAAGGTCTCACCATCCACAATCCGCAGAAGGTCTGGATCATCGACGACTATCTCCAGTGGTCCAACCTAGTATACCTGGCCGTGTCCCGTGTGGAGTATATGCACCAGTTAGAACGGGTAACCTGTCCACCAGTAAAGGGTACTGAGGTCAGGCAACCCACAGAGCACGACATTAGGAAGGCCATCCAGAAGAAGCTTGTGTCCTACAAGCGCCAGGACCATGCTAAGAGCCATGGTTTCAATCTCAAGGTGGACTACGTCCTGCGGCTCAAAGAGAGCCAAGAAAATCGCTGCGCTGCGTGCAGTATCGAACTGCTGTGGGCCTACGAACCCAAGGACACGCAGCAGTTCAGTGTAGACAGGCTGAATAACAGCAAGGGGCACTGCAAGGGAAATGTGCGCCTCTGTTGCCTAGAGTGCAACCGAAAACGAGGGGGTGCGGTACTCAGCGACTTAGAACACCATCCGGCGGCAGCTGAGTATCAGGAGGCACCGCAAGGAGCTCTTCCCGGACAAACCCACGAGCAGGACCATCTCGCAGATAATACAGGACAGGCTCATCAGGCTTGGTGACCGAGCGTCCAAGCCGGTACACCTGGAGGGACCACACTGGATCAGTCGCGCGACGTCTTCCACCCTCCAGCTCGCCATCCTGGTATAGGTACCGGACGCCAACACCAGAGGGAAGCTTTTCCTCTTTGAGACCGATGGGGCGACCTGCAACAACAGAAGAAGGCGTTTGTGTCACAGCCACAAGCTTGATGGCATCCTTAGGCTTCTTACCGGTGAGGCGGGTCACTTCTCCGTTCAGGGCCCTAACGACGGCAGGCAGTCGAGCCACCCACGCCGTTGAACGCGCCCCCGACGGAAGTCGCATCTCCTGGGCGTATTGGTGCCCAAACAACCGCTCAGCCAGGGTCCGGTTAAAGCGCTCCACGATCCCCTGGTCCCGATGAATGTCCACACGACCGCGTCTGACAGAAACGTCATGCTTGGCCAGTAGCTGGCTCACCGCGCCCATAAACTCGCGCCCAGGGTCAACCTGAAGAAGCTTCGGCCAGCTAAGAGGGCTCCGCTTGTAGATGCAGGAGAGAGCGTCAGCGACCTCTTTGGCTTCTTTTGTGGCCAGAGGCTCGGCCTCCTTGTAGCGCGATGCCACATCCACAAGCGTGAGCGCATACTTGTAGGTTTTGCGACCACGGGGGAAGCCGTGTGGTAGAAAGAGCAGGTCGGCTTGATGAACCTCGTTCGGCATCTTCACCCCAAAACGTGGGCGTGGAACATGGCGAGGGCGCGGAAGATAAATCTGCCAAATGGCCTGCTTCTTGAGCCATATTCGAGCCATATCTTCGGAGACCCTGGCTGCTGCGGCGAGGTTCTTGATAGCAGCTAGCCCCTTCCAGTAACCGCTCGGGCTGTAGTAGTGCCCCGCGAGGCGTTGGGATAGCTTTTTCGTTTCACGACCCATTGTAGCTGCTGTCGTGCCGACATTCCAAGAGGTGAAAGTCTCTATATTGCTAGTGTGCGTGGCAACTGGCCTTGTGCACACAAGATGCGGCTCTACTAGGCTACAAGTTTTTGGCTACCTTATAGGCTACGAGCCCCGTCACGCCCATTCTTAGAATGACAAAGGCGATCTCCCGGTCTTTTTGGTTACCTGAAGGTACGTACATGTCTGAAAGACGTGGCTCTGGGCCGAGAGGGTCAAGTATTTTGCCCGTGACTTGTGAGTACTCGCGGATTGCGGCATCGACGTCATGGAATGTGCGAACGGCGTGTCCCTGTTGTCGGAGCTCTTCGTTTATCCAGTCAAGCCTTTCGGTTCGCTTTTTTGTCCATGCATCCCGTGTAGCCTGGAGCTGTTCTATAGCCTTGTCATGACGTTTGCGCTCTTCGTCAAGACCCGAACTTCGAAACATTGAAAGAGGTAATTCGACCCACTGTAGGCAAGAGCATTGACCAGAGCTCCACCCACTAGCAAGGCAATCGAGGCCATGGTTTATACGCTGTTCCCGCTGGTGCGGCTACTGTTATTACCTGGCTGACATCTTCATTATTGCATACGGAAAGGATCCTTTAAATGCTCGGCCCCCGTAGCTTCGGTCGGGACGACTGGCGTCAGGCGCGCTGCCGCTCGACGATCGATTGGTTCTCTCACAAGCGGCGATCCTGGAAGTGCACGCGAGCGCAACCTGTATCCCACGAGCAGAGCCCCTGCAATTCCTAGACTGCATAGTATATAAGGAGCCCACTGTGGTCCAGCACTCCGTGAGTTTTCGACGGTCGGTTCGGTGTTGGTGGTGGTCGTCTCGGCAGCCTGTGTCATCCTTGTGGGAGCAAGACGTTCCTTGATCTCCTTGAGCTCCATCTTCAGTCGTTCTTGTTTGGCCTTTCGCGCGGCAGCGCCCTTTCGTCCCGCTTCCACCTTTTTAGGGTTCTTTTCATCAGGCGCTGTCCCTTCCTGACTGAGGGTCTGTCGAGTCACTGTCACCGGTGGCCGATTCGCTTGTGGTTCCAGTACCTCCGTCATCATCGAACGTAGACGCATATGTCCGGGGGCATGTGTGTCCAAATTGGCAGTGTTTAACAGTGGTAAGGAATGTGGTCAGGGGTGCTAAGAGCATTCCAAAGCGGTGGTATAGCTGACAGGTAGCATTGCTTAGCGCATGCTCAACGAAGGGATCATCTTCTAGGTCAGCAACGAGCTTTGACTGATTTTCAGATGGAATGGGGAGCAAAGAGCTGGCTGCCATGGCATAGAGCTGAAGTGCAGCTGTCCTCAAGGTCTTGGTCATCTTAGCTCCCAAGCGCGCTTCATAGCGAGCATACAGCTTGTCAACTTCTCCATCGTCCAGGCTTTCGACCTGGTTCGGTGTAATGACCCTCCCCATGTACTCATTGGCCTGTCCTCCGGCGGCCAACGCTGCTAGTCTTTCGCGTTTACTAGCAATAGTGATCCCGTCGGCTCCTACGGAGCTAGATCGAGACCGTGCGGCTCCGGCTGCCGCGCCGTCGTGGCAACTAGATGTAGCCGCCTTGGCTGCACGACCGTCGGCCTCTGCTTCCAACATCTCGTCAATAATCTCATCGCAATCCATGTTTGCTACGTGCGTGGCCCGTATCACTTGCGCGTACCGCTGGCAAAGGTTGATACTATGACTTACATATCTCTTCAACTTAGTATATTCGTAGATGATATACACAAAGGCTCCGAGAGTAAGAATCTGGCAAAGCAGTAGCACTTCCCACATTACGGCCTAAACAACAACCATATATGCAGCCGGCTGGTCAGTTTTTAACAGGAGTTTTGCATGTTTTGTCTCTGCCAGCAGCGCCCTAGTGTTGAGTCGCTCATCTCTTGTTGGAATAACATCGTTCTCGCGGAGGCACTCTTCAAAAGAATCGCGGTCCTTACAGTGAAAAAGGGCGCACCATCGCGTCTGCTCTCGTAGATCCTTCAAGACCGAGTTGTACTTCTGGGTCAGCACCCAAACGCTCTAGCTCAGACAGCCTGTCTTTCTTTTTGGTTAGAGCCTTGCTTGCGGCACAGTCATCAATGATGTACAAAGTGTGTTCTCCGGCAAATAAGCGATAGAATGCTCGCAGATAGTCGTGGAGACGCTCGCCGGGGTCGACTATGTAGATCTCTGGGTCAGCCCAGACCCAATGTCGGGATAGGTAGGTGCTGTTGTAGCGAATCGTGGGACAAAGGATGACGATGTGCTCAAAGACACCACGGAAGTGGCCTTCGAGCAGGTCAAGGGCGAAAACAGTCTTACCACACCCTGTCTGGCCACATATAATAGCGGAGTGGGGGTCTTTGGGAAGCAGCGGGGCTGCGCCATTAATTGAGCACTTCTTTGAGTCGGCCATCCTCGATATTCATTTGTGCATCCATGACGATGTACAGATAAACGTTCAATGCGCCGGCCGGCTCTGCTTCCTTTGTGATCTGGATCGTGATGCACTCGCTGGCATTCACCACTCTTCGGCCGCTGCCATGTAGTCCGTCATCGTCCGTGGCTCGCAGATCCAGCCATAGTGCATATTTTGTGGTCAGGAACTCCCCCAGGGAGACGTCTGCCAGACCCAGGTCTTTTGCGACCATTGCAACCTCGGATTGACGTTTACTACCGGCTGCGAACTCTTTCTTGGTCTCATCCCACAGCTGGTGCGCTCTCAGTCCTTGACTGTACAGCTGATTCGGCATCCCCTCGATGCACACCTCTACCTTCGTGATGAGCGGATTATAGAAGTCCTCAGTGTCGCGCTTCCAGGGGGCAGGTTCTTCGAACAGCATAAGAATGCCCTTCATGCTGCGAGCGGGCACGTTCACGTTGATGTTCCAGAGAGTGTCAGACTTGTTAAGTGTCAGTTTGCGGTGGCGGAGCACCCTGTCGTAGAGGATGGCTAGGCGTCCTGCATACTGGGTTCGAATCAATCTAGCGAGATCATTCTGCGTGACCATTTCGAACTCCAGGCAGACGTTTTCAATATTGTAACTGGCGGCTTCATCATCCTCTGCGACGATCACGCGACTGTAGTCGTTGAATGTCAGTTCGTACTCCAGACGATCACCAAGCGCACTTTGGTAGAAAGGCATGTGGCTATCCAGCAACTCGAAGTCAAGCGGGACAAAGAAGCGGTTGCCGTATGCCCGCGCTATGGCTTTATCTGTTTTCTTGTTTTCAGCATCCGCGGCACCAACCCGAAGCTTTGTCGTGTTCTGGGATCTGCCAGTATCTATACCCTGGTAGACTGCATTATCGCGCTCGTTGGCTGTTTTCCACAGGTCGCGATAGCAGTAGTATACGTCGGAGTCGTCAATGCTCATAACCTCATTGCCGCTGATTTTGATTGTTGTCTTCCTTATGATTGCGCGGCCCAAATTCTGAACCACGGTTCGATTCGCGTCGGATGATTTCAGCTCGATGTTCAAGGCGAGGCGGGCGGTCCCCGGAACGATAACATCGTTCGTTCCGAGATTGGGAAAGCGCACCAGTAGCTGTTGGTTCTGATCGATAGTGCTGGGGTTGTTTGTGATCACAACTGCCTGGCGAACCCCCTTGATCCCAAGTGGCTCGCGAAGTCTGCGGTAGGGATTAAGCTTGCGACCGTATTGTGAAGAAGCCATCTTGTTGAAGTGATAAGCTGTGTCTATTCAATATGGCGGACTATTCAATATGGCGGACTATGATCTTGATACCGGCCATCTCGACGAGACAGAAACGAGGAGGGACGAGGAAACGGACGATGTCGATTTGTCAACAGACAGAGTGGGCCCTTCGGACGCGCAAGCGCAGGAAGGTGAGCGCCGTGTCTCTCTTCAGCGAGAGTTAGTCCAGTCAGCTGTCGATGACTACTACAACTACCAGGCAGAGAAGGGGCTTACTCCTAACCTAGGTAGGGATTACTCGAGGTTTGAAGTCACGACTGACGGGAAGCTGCGCCTTGTGGCTTACCCCAACTTGGACTTAATTAACCAGAATACATTCCGACCTCTCTCCCTGTCCACGGTAGCTGGGAAGCGTGGCGGTATCAACGCGATTCGGGATGAACTAGGGTTTACAGACTGGCGCCGTAAGGCATCGGAAAAGCTGCCCCCTCAGGCTGTGGTAGCTCTACAGACAGCGAGCGAAGAACTTGGGGGGGCTGCAGCGGCGGTCGAAAGCGTTGAACTCCAGGACCTCGACGGAAGAGCCAAGGTAGCCACAGACGCTGTTGAGAAAATGGAAACGGCCTTCACAGACGCGCAAATCGATGAAGTCCTCGGCACCTTGAGAGACCCCCCTTTAAATCTCCGAGAGCTGCGTGGGCTTGACAAAGCCCTCCAGACCATTCGGGGTGAGCTCACCAACAACCTGGCCAAGCTGTCAGCATTGGATGACCGCATTGCTCTCGAGGAAGGAAAACTGAATGAGACTGACGCAGATGACGCAGACTCTCGAAGGCGCGTCGCGGAGCGTGTTCGAGAACTAAAGGATGAGCGGGCCGCCCGCCTTGAGGCTGCAACTGCCAGTCGGGAGGCTCTTCGCTCACAGATTAACAGAATCCGTGAGACGATAAACCGCGTCCTGAACGAAGACACTACCCTGGCTGAGCGACTTCGCACATTGTTCAGAGAGCAGGGGGTAACCATTGTTAGCATCCTCACTGCGCTGGGCTTAGCCGTGTCCACGCTAGTGCTTGCTTTGACGGGCGGGCGCACCCCGGCCCCAACACCGACTCCTTCCAAGCCAGGCGTTCCGACGAGCGGGACTGTAAAAGAGTGGGTCAAGAAACACCTACACGCCCTCGGCCAAATCCTCGCAAAGCTTGCCGGAAAAGCCGCGGCGGCGCTGCCCGGCATAATTGGGAGCATTGTTTCCTGGCTTCTTAGCCTTATGGCGAAAACTGCTGGATGGCTTGCAGAGAATATGTTGTCCTTGGTTGTTGCGGCTGCGGGGGGGGGCTGCTTTATGTGGTGACTCGCGCCTGGCTAACGAAATAGCCAAATGGTCACCAGCCCAGCTACGATGACACCGACGATGATTGCGGTCTTTTCGTCGTCATGTTGACTAGCAGGGACCGTGGAGGCAGCGACATCTCGCGAGGAGTGAACCGGCGCGGTGGGAACGGCATGATCCAGCGTCGCGGTCTTGCCGCTCGCCGTGGGAACAGCATGATCCAGCGTCGCGGCATGATCCAGCGTCGCGGTCCTGCCGCTCGCCGTGGAAACCACTCCTTTTTCTCCCGTATCTCCTTCTGTGTTTGGAGGAGCGACTGTTGCGTTAACGTCCGCGTTCTCGCCCAGTTTTTGATTTTCTGTTGCAACTACGATCTCATTGTTGTAACCGGCGATATGGCCTATGCGGAGCAACATGTCACTGGGCGCCATGTACAGACCGATTCCGAACACATAGTTAACTTTGGAGCCTGCATACTGCAGGACGTCTTGGTAGCGTTTTATCGCTGATGAGAGGTCAACTGGAGAGGAGACCGCATCCTCGATGTTGGCGAGAAACTGCTTCTGCGCGTCAAATGCTGTGCCCTCTCCTAAGATCCGTGTGCGCGTCTGAGCCTGGGCGCCGAGGATGGCCCATACATATGTTCGAATGGAATCATTAACACGCTCGACGCCTGCATGTGTGAAGCCCTCCGATCTGTCCAGCATGAACGTTGTCCACGCCTTGTCAGCCTCCGATCTCTGCGCAATGTAGTCTATGTGAAAGTGTTTTTTCCGGTTAGTAAACGAATGCCAGGTTGGGTCGTACGGTTTTGGAAGTCGCATGTAGCCTGCGTGTGTGGCATAGAAGTAAATCGTTCCTATCCCGCTGTTTTCGCTCTGCTGCTGTCTCCAATCGGCATGCGGCGACACCCCAAACTCTGCACAGATGCGCTCATATGCTCTGCGGTCAAATGGATTGTTAAATGCCGCCCAGGCGTCGTCTTGAGGGAGCGGGACCTGGATCTCTTTTATGATCCGCCTGATCTGAAAGTAGACATGAAAGGTGTAGAGGGCCCGGGTGTGGCTATCAGTTCGTGCGCCAGCGGCTAGGTGGTCGCTCACAGACACGCCGCAGCCGGACGTGGCGCACCACACGGCGAAATTCAGCTGATTCTGCCAAAACGGCAAGGGATTAGAGCGCCATGCCTGAACAAGCTGGTCGCTTTTCACTTTAGGCAGGCAGTATTTCACAAATACGTCAGGAAACTGGGCCGCAAAGTTACCACCTGCTGTGTTCTCTAAGTTCACCAAGATATCTTGATGAGTGAATGACGTCCCAGTAACACTCGTTCCAGCGGTGTACACCCCGCCCGCTTGGTAGGTGGCCTTTGCATTGAAGATAAAGGCGTGTCTATTATCCATGCGCAATCCTTGCTGGTTTAGCACTTCGTGTGGCCGGCTACTATGTTTGTAACACTGAGCAACATTCAAAATGGCGCAGCAGTCGACCTTACGCATGCGCTCAAGAACCAAAACGGACAATACAAAGTAGCACTGCTCGAGCTCACTTTCTACCCACTATGGGAGAACGTCCCAGCCGGAACTAGCTTCTCTGTTGGCGGAAAGCTTGTGGCTGTCCCTAGCGGTTATTACAATGTCTGTTCCCTTAATAAAGAGGTCTTCAAGCCACACGGGGCGAGCCTGGAGATAAACCATGCCACCGGTCGACTGACGTTGAAGACCAACAGTAGCATACAACTGTTTGGCCTTGCACGGCTCCTGGGATTCTCAAATCCTGACAGTATCCTGAATGGGAAAGTGCAGGGCGACAGCTTCCCCACACTAGCACCCCATAAAGAAGTGTTCGCTCACCTGGGTGAGGTGAACACATCGCACAATCTAGTGGGGAAGGCAGTCGAGATGGCTCGCACCAGCACTGCATACCCTTATGTGGTCTACCCTTCCACTCTTCTCAGAGCTATAGCTGTGACCAGTGAGGGAATGAACTGCGGAAAAACCATTTCTTTCCCTAACCCACAGTACAAGCCACTAATATCTGGCCCTATCTCAAGCTAACGTTCTCCCTGTTAGATAGTTCACACACACTTGTAAAGACTGCTTATATAAGTGTAACTTTTGGTATTGATGACAACGATGGTTGAATCCGCTGGGCCCAGATGCAGCGATTTGGCCTTAAGCGATCTCGCTGATACCGAAGGGTTTGGCGACGCGGGTCACAATGACCGCGTCTACGGATTTCAGTTCAAAAACGGCGTATACCATCGAAAGAAACTTACGCCAGGAAGATCCCCGGATGTAAGTTTCAAAGATCTTGAAGATATTAGCGCGGGAAAAACACGGACGCACGTGAAATACAGTGTAGTGAAAAAGGCAAACGGAGAATGGACTCTCGCCGAAAGTGACAATGTGGGCTGTCTCATTGACCTTAATTTGGTCGAATCAGGAGTACAGATCGATAAATTCGGGTTTGTGAGAAAGGTTTTTAATCGAGGAACGGCATTCCTGTCCTACAGTCCGGTTGAAAACAACGTCAAAGTTCACCTCAAGGACTGGAAATTCTATTTGAGGAGCACTGGTCCTCGAGGGGCTCTAGTAATAAATACGTCGTTACCCGCCCTGACCACTCTTCCTTCAGACTCAACTATCGTTGCTGCAATACTATTACCGCCCGCTCCCGCTCCCGATAGATTGGTGGACATACTACCAGATCTCCAGATCAAGTGGCTTGACAAGCACGCTGATCAAGAGTTGTGGATTTTCTTTGGTATTAACGCAGTTAAAAAGCCTGTCGTGCATCTGTCGTTAGAGGGTATAACTACAAAAGTAGGAAACGATGTGACAGTGGCTAACATCTTCCTAGCTGAAGGCGTCAGCTTAAAATCTCTCAAGGTATTCAACCGCCCCTTGGATGACCTCGAGTTAGATATTCTTGACAACAGCATATAGATTTATCATGGGAGTGTATCCATCATTGGATGAGGCCGAATCCGCGCATGACTACAGGCTAAAGCATATCTGTGATATCCAACATGAACTCTCCCAAGATCGTGATTCTCAGTCGAGTTTGTACAAAAAATACCGCAAAGCGGTGAATGCTCTAGATGGCGTTGACGCTGCGCTTGCCACGGTGGCTTTGGGCCTCGGCGCAACTGGTGTTGGCCTCTTATCGACTATAATTGCCGCACCCGTTGTTGTGGTGCTTGAGGTCTCGGCTCTTTCGAGTGGTTTGGCAGGAATAGCCTGCAAATTCATATCTCGACGCCTGACCATCAAAGCTAAAAAACACGATGAAATTCGCGTCCTAGCGTCATCAAAGTTGGATTCCATCGCAGATGCTATCTCGCAAGCACTTGTGGATAACAAGATCTCTGATAGCGAGTTCCGTCACATCCTAGCGGAGAAAACTAAATATGATGCAATGAAGAACGCGATCAGGGCTAAATCGTTGAAAGCATCCCATATCAGCCAGGAAGAAAAAAACGCACTTCTGAAGCAAGGCAGGGAGGAAGCAAGGAAACAGTTTGCCAGGGCAATCGAGGTAGAATCACGATAAACTGCTTTCTACAGGCGGATTATTGAAGACGCCATGCGCAGCCCCTGCTACTTTTCGGCGCATTAGTATATCATGTTAAAGCCATGTACATTTCTCACAACCTGTACCAGACCCAATCCAATGGAAAAGCCAGCCAATTCCAATGCAGACGAGCAATCGTTGAAGATTGACGAAAAGGTGCCGGTTCCCGCTCGACTCCCCAAACGAGTTACCAAAAGATACCCGCCCATAACTATGGAAATGATAGATGATTTCTTCAGTGTAGGTTATAGCTCAACCAGGGGAGAGCCCGGAGATCTCCGCTACCATCGCCAGCGATGCCTGACCTGCCTTGAAGGTGTATCCTTGGCCGGATGTGATCTTTGCATGAGGAGAGAGGAAATTTTCCAGTGGTCGAAGTGAATTGAACATGGGGCTGACACTGCAAATAAGACATGTCGTCGATCGATGGTAAAATGCTAGCCAACATGGCCTATCATGCCGCTGTCATTAGCGGCTTAGCGATAGGTTATGCTTGTCTAGGCAAAATTGTTTGGAAAGGCCCTGCCCCCAAGTTGGATTTCACCGGCTATGACACAGGAATGCTTATTGCCGACGTCGGCCTAGCCTTAGCCACAAAAGACTTGCTGATTAAGCAAGGAATCCTCCCCGCGGACATTTTGAAGTAGGCACTCTGTCGCATTTACACGCGTGAAAGCGGACAATAAATACTACAGCACTGCGTGCGGCTACTGACTGCCGGATCTGATAGCGAGCCGTTCAAGGGGCTTCCCCTCTCAATGAAGCCGAGAGAAAAAAATCGATAGTAACCTACATACACTAGCTCAAAGCAAGGAATCCTCCCCGCGGACATTTTGAAGTAGGCGCTTTATATCACCTCTTGCCCACCATATTTTTTGTCTATTTTTTTCCTTACCCTTCACTGTCAGAGACTTTGATGAGCCCCAATTGGTTTCGATATTTTTACACTTAATTTGGGGTCCTCCCTCCCTCCTTCCTCCCTCCCCCTCCCTCCTCCCCCTTCCCCTCCCCCTCCTCCTCCCTCCCCCTCCCCCTCCCCCTCCCTCCTGTTTCATTTTAACAAAATTCCACCACGTAACCAGAGTCCCTTAAGAATGACCGCGGGGATTTCCCGGGCTGTCTTACTATATATTATTTTCCCACACCGATCATTCCGTAGGACTCTTGCTCGTATATGTCGCCACCTATTTCGAAATTTATTTTAATTACAGAAGTGATCGAAATATTTGTTCATACGATGGCAATTGACATATACGCTCACCAAAGACCCCGGGAAAGTCTTTAATAAGATATATACCGACAGCTATAGTATATACAAGGGAACTCCTGTTCCTCGACAACATACGTGATGCGACTGGGTTTCGATCTCGGGTCGGTAGCATTTGAGTTTAGCTACTCTACCTCTGATCTATCCCCAGTCTTCTTGAAAATACAGGTTCAAAATCACGCCTATGAATCTACCAGAGTGTTGTGCAACACCTTACTTCCTGTTATCGTTGCTAGGATACGAATACACAGTCCCATACAAGTGCTGTCTCATTCAGACATGAGCCGAAAGAAAATCAATAGTGACCCACATACAACACTCAGAGTAACACTGTATTTGTTCAAGGCTTGCTATTTTGCGAATGAAGGTCCTACCCGAAATAGACTAAATATGTTAGCTGGGTCACGTCTGTGAGGAATTTTTGTTTGCTCAGGCTTGATTATTTAGGTCGGCGTATATTTACACGTTTACACCTGTAGTAGTCTAAGTTATTACTACAACAGATTCATTATTATTAGAGCATAGGCTATGGCTGCGCCTACCAGCCATTGCTGATTCCGTCGTGAATGTTCGCGGGCCATGGCCTGGGAATCCTGGATGGCTGCTAATGTGCAGTAGTAGTGGGAGATGGGTTCCTTATCTCGCAAATCCACTTTGTTAAGGACTGCATCTGTGAACGCATGTAGGATCTCCCGTCGCCCCTCGTTGTTGTCGCCATCTTCATACGTAGCCTGTACCACTGCACGGTAATCCATGAATGAATTCACCTTGGATGCATACCGTAGAATACGAAACGCTTGGGCGCTGGAAAGCCGTGGACAGGTCTCCATCATTCCACAGGAAGAGTGTGGACGGGTTTCCGTCCCGCAGGTAGAAGAGTGTAGGCAGGTCTCCGACATTCAGATGGAAAAATGTGGACGGGTCGCTGTAAGTATGTGTATATAAGATGATGTTTAAAGCCGTTACTGGTATCCCCATCGATTCTGTATGTTTAATAGGTGGTTGCGGCGTAGAGCCTGGGCCGGCAAGGGTGGTGGGCCATCCCGAGGCTCTACAGAGTATGCGCCCAGCATCCGCGGCAGAGTCCCCCCCCGCTCCCCCTCCCTGTGCTCCCCCCCTTACCTACTCCCCGCTCCCCCACACATTAGTATCCCTTGGGAAGCTCCCCGCTCCCCCACACCTCCCCACACATTAGTATCCCTTGGGAAGCTCCCTGCTCCCCCCCCTGCTCCCCCACCCATTCCCCTACCCGCGCTCCCTTCTGCTGTTGTAAGAGCATTTCCATCAGGGCTCTCTAGATTTGTATCTAATACCGCTTATGCCGGTGCTAGAGGCCGTGTGGTCATATCATCCAAGTTGCCACATGAACAGGTACAATAAACGCGTACCTGAGATACAACACATATCACGAACTGTTAGATTCTTGGTATGTGCTTTAGGATAGGTTAACCGGAAGACTATACTGTGAAGTGAAATGGCTCTGCCAGTATGTCGGCACCTCTTCCAACTTCCCTTATATGTGTTGTAATTTACCTCTACTTGGCTTCTATGGACGCGTTCACGTGCCAGAATATAACTATGACTACCTGTGAAAGTGAAGATTCATTGTCGAGTGGATCCTCTTCATGCGAAGGACTAAATATTTGGAGTGAATCAAATGAGATCAAGTCATGGAAAGCAGAATGAAGAGGATAGAATTTGGTTGCCCAAGTGTAGAAGGATTGAACAAAGAAAGAAACAATTGTTACCATTGAAGAATTCTTTCTACCCCGCTGTGCTAACTGATTCCTCGAAGCTCCACATCAAGAAAGTGCCGGAACCGGACACAGGGAATCGCGAGGTTTATAAAATGGTGTACTTAGAAGCAATTAAAGAACTCCTACACACAGGCAACAAACCATTTGTGCGATTTGTTTGTGAGGTGCCATTTACTGCATTCACACGCAGTACTATGATATAGGGATGTCAAATTGCCAAGCTATTCCATAGTGCTCAATAAAAACCTATGATTGCGGGGATAATGCTATATGGAATTATATATCTAAAATAGTGTGGCGAAAATAGAAAATATTTTACAGAGGGTAAAAAATATAAACTATAGGGTTATGTTTGATTTATGGTCAAACAACATTATTTTTAAGAATTTCACGGATAAATGTAACTTTTAGCTAAAAAGAGCTGTAAACATATCTCCCTCCTCTAGAGCCTCATCTATTTCTAGCAGCTTCGGTGCTGACTGTATGCACGCGCACACGGAGAATTATCTAGAAAACTCAAAGGAATGTTTTGACCCGTACGTGCTAGAATTGTAAGTTTAACTATTTTATAAATTTTATTACGTAGATTCCCGCTGGAAATAGGAAGTACACATACATAGGAGCATTGTCTTGAAGTAGCAATACGCTAGGTTTATTATTTTCGGACTTGTTGCTTTTTGAAGTCGACACGGCTTTTTCGGCATATTGCGTATATACTAACATTCAATTTGACGGTTACATTAAGAGCGTCACCATTTAACCAGCTGCACGACATTGCTATCCGTGTTGAAGTAGGCAGCAAAACAGGACCCCGATACAGCGAGAGCGATGCAGTAAGGGGAATGAGGCAGTGGTAAAGGTTAAAATCCGAATCCAGTTGGTAGCGGCGTCTCCGGAGAAGAAGAAATATTTAGGATACAAGAAATCCAGTTACTTTCCTGTTTTATGTGAAAAAAATAGGCGGTGGCAGCATACAGGAACATTAGTGGTTATACCGAGTTTACCAATAGGGGGTCTTAGCCCTTAAAATCCGCTACAATTTGGTGGCAGCGGTGGAATTGAAAGCTGTAGCCAATCAAAGAAGACCATGCCTAGACGTCGTGCAGAATGGAAAACATACATGTATGTATTTGAATATTCTTTATGGTAGATTGTGCATTTATTAAGGTTACAGTATATATGCGTGACGGTGCTCTCCCTAACAACCCTGTTTTTCAATTCCGCTTTAACTTCCGCAAATGTTAATATGGCGCAAACCAGGCAATACAGACAAAACAGTTCTTGGTGTAATTGGTTATAACAGTTTATTCACCATGTCTATGACTGCATGGAATGAGCAATAAGGGGCAGCGACTGTCAAACGTCCTACCAATGAACAAAGTAACCTGAATCAGTACACTTACTTTAAACCTATCTGCCCTGGGCTTTTTAGGGCCTGTTGTGGCCGGGGGGCGGGGGCGAAATGTCCCCCCCCCCAATTATTTTTCTTACCCCCTTGGGCTAGGAGGCTGAAACTTATCAGACTAAACCCTTGGGTCAAGCTCTAGCAGAAAATGTAAAAAAAAAAAAAAAATCCACGATGGCCGCTTTGATGACGTCACAGTGACGTCATTTTCAAAAACGGCATTTTTTAGTCGATTTATCAGTCGAATTTTTTATTTATGCAATTTCTAAACAAAAACTACATGATAAATGTTTAAATATTAATGCGATGTCATCGCGGAAAAGCAGAAATATGACGAAAACCTCACTTTTCTGGGACCCCACGTGGCCGTCATCTTGAATTTTCCTATGATCCTCTGCTCGGAGCGTTATGCAAATAGGCTCGAAATGACCCAATATATGATAAACTATAAAGTCACGGAGTTTCCGCTTTCCATTTTTTGGCGTTTCGGAGATAACGCCGAAAGTCTGATAACCCGCCCCCACCCCCCTCCCCGGCCAGGTAGGGTTAATAGATATATATATTACAATTAGAGCATATGCGAAAATAATAGGTTCTCGTGTGTGTCCAATTCACGAGATTGTAAGTAGGGGAACTACAGGAGTTGCAATTGAGTGCAGTGCCCATTTCTACGAATAGAATAGAATAGAATAGAATAGTTTATTCAGCTGATCACAGCGCCCTCTAGAGGCATACAATCACAGTCTCCCCCCCCCCCCCCCCATCATTGACATTGATTATTCCCGGAAACAACACTTCATTTAACAATGTTAATAACATACGGAAACAGGGTGTATAAGTGTCTTCTGGCCACAATTTCAGTTCACTTGCGGGAAGCGATCGCCCGAGATGGTTCAATTCCACTCTCCTATTGACGACCGCTACCCGCAGTGGTCCGAAATCCCACCAAGCCCGGTCAGGCCGCCAGGTTGAGTGGAAAATCGGGTCCATTCTCGACCTCCACCTGATAACTAGCCCAGCCAAGTGGGGGTGACCAGGAGACACTTACAATAGAAACCTTAATGCATGGATGAAAATGATCCATAATGAATATATGATAAAACTGTTTCATGAAAAAACTCTAGCTGGCTACTGCCGCAAATTCAAAATTTCAGCAATTAATTTTGCTACATTAAAACAAATGGACTCATTTTCACACGTCATTAACCAAATGAATTTCTCATCCACAGATAGACTATTAAAGTGAACAGATGAGCCCTTAGCCAGTGTCAACAACTCAACTCGCTGATTATTAAATTGAGGGCATTCTAATAGAACATGTATTTCGTCTTCAATACTTGGACAGAAGTCGCAAGTCCGATCAAGAACTGAAATACCTGTGTATCTCCCCTTTTCTATATTTAGTTTGTGCGCACTTAATCTAAACTTGGCTAGCGCCTGACGATATTTGAATACTTGTATATTTAGCAAATATGGCTCCATGCAAAAAATATTTTTGAATAATTGATAAGTGCGTAGTTTATTTCCAGAGTTTAATAAGTGAAAATCTTGCCTATTCCTCAAACTAGAGTTTTGGAAATTAATTATATGTGTTCTTTTTTTCCATTCATCTGAATATGTATTAAAAATAGCATGATGTAACTTCTTGACTGCAGAGTTAAGGGACCCACAGTAAGTTCTTGGGGATAAATGACTTAGTTTAAGTTGACCAAGTAGAGTTTCTAAACCAGTATACCAAGAATCTATGCCTTCGTCATATAGCTGGCGAGACAGTAAATATGCCTCTTTTGCCAAACTATTGTCATCTAGGTTTGTCAAATGTGTACAATATTTATACATTGTGATTAAAAGATCCATTGTTATTGGAGTTCGACCCAGATCTCCTCTAGCTGCGTCATTGCTAGTTTTAGAGTGTACGCCAAGGGCATACTTGCAGAACTTAAGGTGTAATTTTTCAGCAGGCATATTTTCTAACTGTTTAAAAAGATATGATAAGCCTTTAGATTGGCAACTTTTGCTATTGATGGATGATCCCCAAATTTCTCCACCATACAAAAGGATATTTTTAACAGTGTGGTCAAAGATATGAAATAATGTTGACACACTTGGTTGGTTGCCATTAAGAGATTTTATTAAGTGAAAAAAAGCTTTTAGTCCCTTCGAATATAAATCGTCTTTCGCTTGTGAAAATGACCCAGATTGTTGAAAGGTCAAACCTAAATAAGTGTATGTTTGGGTTTGCTCTAGTGGTTCTCCATTTAAGGTAATTTCTGTTTTAATTGTTTTACCCGATTTAGTAAGTACCATCACTTTTGACTTGAGTTTATTAATTGAAAGTTGCCATTTATTTGAATAATCAAACAGATTATTAACACAGTTTTGGAGGCCTTCAGCAGACTCAGATAACAGTATCAGATCATCTGCATACAATAAACAAGATATACTGCTGGTATGTAGAGTTACAGGCTGACATAAAATATCAAATATAGACGGAAGGTCATGTAAATAAATCTTAAACAGATTAGGGCTTAATGTATCACCCTGTCGGACCCCTCTTTGTGATGGGAATGGTGCAGTCAATTTATCACCAACCTTTACATGAAGCTGTATATCATTGTACATATTTTGTATTATTTTAGATAATAGTCCATTCAAACCCACGGAATGCAATTTAAATAAAAGAGTATTGTGGGGTACACTATCAAACGCTTTAGCAAAATCGATAAAGCATGTATATAGGGGTTTTGATAGTTTTTTGTTGTATTTGTCTATGAGAGTTTTTAATGTAAACATATGGTCAGGTGGACGTTTACCCGAAGTGAAGCCAATTTGTCCATTTGTCACAGCATTTTTACTTGCTATGTACTTATCAAGCCTGGAATTTAAGACACTATTGAAAACCTTACCAAGACAGTTGGTTATAGTTATGCCCCTGTAATTACAAGGGTCTCTCGGATTTCCTTTTTTGAAGAGTGGAATTATATAACCTTTTGACCATTCAGCTGGATAAATAGATGTTGAATAAACAAGATTGAATAGTTTAGTGAGGCTAGGTAGAAGGTTATGTTGTCCATGCTTAATCATCTCATTAAGAATACCATCCAAACCACATGTTTTGTTATTTTTCAAACTATTTATACACTTTTGTATTTCTTTCTTTGTTATTTTGAAATCAGTTTCATCAAAAGACACATTTTTAGTATTTTCTGATAAATTATTACCATATGTAGTTGGGTTTTGTTGATTTAGAGTTTTAAAATGAAGTTGCCATTCCTCTGGTGAAATCATATCTGATTTATCATTAACTTCTGTTGTTTGGCCATCTGTATTCTTTAATTCTTTTAGCAGTTTCCAATATTCTTTCGGGTTATTTCCATGTAACTCATTAATGTTGCTAACCAAGTTTTCTTTATACAATTTGCGTTTATATTTTTTAGCTTTCCGGAATTTCTTGAGGTGCAAGAAAAAGGAGGACCGTACAAATTTGTCATGGGGGAATTTAGTTAACAGAATAGCTTTGTCATTTAGTTGTCTTTTAAATATTGACAGTGAAGTATCGTACCATTTTGGCTTAAGCGGTTTATTTAATTTCTTTACATTAACCTTTTTTATTCTAAGGGATTTTAATCCAACCTTGTGTAAAATATCATTTAATTCCAATGTTGCTTTATTCACATCATCTATTGTGAATTTTTGGTCAATAAAAGAATCAAGTGCAACTTTAGTGTCTGTTGATTCTAACGCATCCTTGAATAAATCTATTGAGGATTCATCCCATACAAATTTGTCTGGCATGTTCCTAATATAGAGGCATTTGTCATTATTTCTATGTTGAACTTTAGAGTAGTTTATGCTACCAGTACGCACATTGACTGAAATTTTGCAGTGGTCTGATAAGTGACCAATAAGATTATGTACTCTAAAGCTGGTAACTGTGTCACTAGCCAGTAGCTCATTTGAGGATAGAATATAGTCCACTGTACTGCTACCTTGGGGTTCAAAACATGTATAGTGTCCTGTAGAATCCCCTAGAAGTCGACCATTGAGAATTCTCATTTGACTAGAGATACAAACATTTAATAACTGGCGACCTCTCTCATTAACAGTTCTGTCCTGGTTACACCTTATTGGCGGGGTGTTATCACATATATACCCATCATAGAAGTCCATGAGATCATCACCAAAATCATTTGGTATAAAGTCGAGATTCGAACCAGTCCTGGCATTTAAATCGCCACCAATTAATATATCCCCTAATAAAGAGTATTTGGCAATAGAAATCTCCATTTCCGAGAGATAGTCTTTTTCTGTCCTATTGCTATAACTAGAATTGCAGGGTGGGAGATAAGCTGTACATACATATAAGTCAGCAGACAGATTGAAAAAATATTTATCTAATTTAAACCATGCATAATCATCATGCCTCTCTAATATTTTTACACCATCTATGAGAGTTTGGCTTATGTATATTGCTAATCCACCTGAGTATTTAGTTGCTCTTTTAGCTTTTGGTCTATGAAAGTTGTATTCTATAAAGCCTTTCATGCATATTGTATCATGAGGCCCACAATGGGTTTCAGATAAACACAAAATGTCTGATGATGACAAAGCATTAATAAAGTCATTATCTAGTAGTTTAAGTTGGTCACGTTGAGTTAAACCATTAATGTTCCAAAATCCTATTCGGATTGTTGGGGACCTCACAGATAGTCCCATTAATAATTCCACACGGAATCATAAGTCCCACCGGATTTACGCCCTCTACTTGCATGATACCAACTGCCATCAGTATCATGGTTTCGTGTTTCACGTCGTCTTTGTGTGGAGCTGGTAGTGTCTTCCGCATCGGAAGTGTACTCCTCACTAGAATACTCTCTGGAGGGGTGTTGTATTCTTAGAACGGAGTAGCGATTACTCCGGAACCTGTCAGCATGTATATCGTTAGCGCGCTGGTTACGACTCTGTTGACCAGACCAGCTATATCTGCGTTGATTACCGCCCCAAGCATTATGTACACCGGAATCAAACTGATCGTCATGGCTACGATAATCTTGTCTTGTAGGCCTTTGGGGCATCACAATGGACTGGCTGTGGTGGATGGCAGTCTTTAGGTTTGCAGCAAGGACTTTTGTGCCTTGGATAGACATATGCACCCCGTCATCTTGTAGAAATTTCCAGTTGGGCTGGCCTCTTGTGGAGAAGTTTGTGTTGTCACAGATTATAATATTGTCCTGATTTAGGTATCTGTGTTGAAGGCTGATGTTTGTTTCATAAGTCTTTCTGTTTATTTGTTCATTATCACCTCGACTCACAGCCAGTGACAAGACAACTTTAGTATTTGGCCATAACCTCAGCACTAAGTCAACTAGACTTGACATTTCCTTCACACATTTGTCACTGTTGGATACCTTCACATCGTTAGTTATCAGGTGTAACACCACAGTATCATAGAATCGCTTTTCCGATTCAACAACCTCTCTTGCTTCACCAATTGTGTAAGCCGTCCGTTTTGTTACGACACACTCTCTGGCTAATCGCTCCTCATGTATATCCCGAATTTGTGAATGACCGATAAGAAGTACCTTTTTGGTAGTGTTTGAACCGCGATCAGTATTAGAATGGCGGACCGGAGATGGGGATCTGACACGAGCATGCCTTTGGTCTACTTGTTTGCTCAACTTGATCACCACACTTTGGGTTTCTGTACCTACTTTCTGGCTCTCTTTTATTGAAGACACAATTGTATCCTGAAGTAGGGCCTGCATATTGTTAACTTTACCAATACTGGTTTCCAGTTGAGATTTTAGTCTGTTGTTTGAATCGTGATGAGATTTGAGGTGTTGTTCCACTGACTCAAGCTGTTTTGAAGTTTTTACCTCATATCTCAGCTGTTCGTTCTCTCGACTGTACACTTTAAGCTGTGAGTCAGCCTGTACTCGCCTAGTCGTTTCCTCGTCCAGACATGACCTTACGTTTGCCCCTACTTCGTCTTTCTGTGATTTGTCAGAATTCTCTATGGCTGTTATTACTTTTTCCTCCAATGAATGAATGCACCCAGATGTATGGGATTTAATGCCAGAATCTTCTATCACTGTTACAAGTTTTTCTGTAAGTGTATTCATGCACTCAGTCGTGTGGGTTTTAACTTCTGTAGATAGATTGGCACTAGCTGTAGAGTGAATATGGGCAAAAAAATCATCTAGAATTAACGAGTATTAGACGTTTTTCTCATATAAAATATATTTGGGAGCTATTAGGATTTAAATTATCTTTTATCACCCATCACTGTGGCAAGCAGTCGACCAAGACTAGTTGTAATTGTACAGTGACAGGATCAAGGAATGGGCCAAAGCTCGCCAGATGCCAGACTAGTTGTAATGTGCAGTGACAGGATCAAGGAATGGGCCAAAGCTCGCCAGATGCCAGACTAGTTGTAATGTGCTGTGACAGGATCAAGGAATGGGCCAAAGCTCGCCAGATGCCAGACTAGTTGTAATTGTACATTGACAGGATCAAGGAATGGGCCAAAGCTCGCCAGATGCCAGACTAGTTGTAATTGTACAGTGACAGGATCAAGGAATGGGCCAAAGCTCGCCAGATGCCAGACTAGTTGTAATTGTACAGTGACAGGATCAAGGAATGGACCAAGCTCGCCAGATGCCAGACTAGTTGTAATTGTACAGTGACAGGATCAAGGAATGGGCCAAAGCTCGCCAGATGCCAGACTAGTTGTAATTGTACAGTGACAGGATCAAGGAATGGACCAAAGCTCGCCAGATGCCAGACTAGTTGTAATTGTACAATGACAGGATCAAGGAATGGGCCAAAGCTCGCCAGATGCCAGACTAGTTGTAATTGTACAGTGACAGGATCAAGGAATGGGCCAAAGCTCGCCAGATGCCAGACTAGTTGTAATTGTACAGTGACAGGATCAAGGAATGGGCCAAAGCTCGCCAGATGCCAGACTAGTTGTAATTGTACAGTGACAGGATCAAGGAATGGGCAAAGCTCGCCAGATGCCAGACTAGTTGTAATTGTACAATGACAGGATCAAGGAATGGGCCAAAGCTCGCCAGATGCCAGACTAGTTGTAATTGTACAGTGACAGGATCAAGGAATGGGCCAAAGCTCGCCAGATGCCAGACTAGTTGTAATTGTACAGTGACAGGATCAAGGAATGGGCCAAAGCTCGCCAGATGCCAGACTAGTTGTAATTGTACAGTGACAGGATCAAGGAATGGGCCAAAGCTCGCCAGATGCCAGACTAGTTGTAATGTGCAGTGACAGGATCAAGGAATGGGCCAAAGCTCGCCAGATGCCAGACTAGTTGTAATTGTACAGTGACAGGATCAAGGAATGGGCCAAAGCTCGCCAGATGCCAGACTAGTTGTAATTGTACAGTGACAGGATCAAGGAATGGGACAAAGCTCGCCAGATGCCAGACTAGTTGTAATGTGCAGTGACAGGATCAAGGAATGGGCCAAAGCTCGCCAGATGCCAGACTAGTTGTAATTGTACAGTGACAGGATCAAGGAATGGGCCAAAGCTCGCCAGATGCCAGACTAGTTGTAATTGTACAGTGACAGGATCAAGGAATGGGCCAAAGCTCGCCAGATGCCAGACTAGTTGTAATGTGCAGTGACAGGATCAAGGAATGGGCCAAAGCTCGCCAGATGCCAGACTAGTTGTAATTGTACAGTGACAGGATCAAGGAATGGGCCAAAGCTCGCCAGATGCCAGACTAGTTGTAATGTGCAGTGACAGGATCAAGGAATGGGCCAAAGCTCGCCAGATGCCAGACTAGTTGTAATGTGCAGTGACAGGATCAAGGAATGGGCCAAAGCTCGCCAGATGCCAGACTAGTTGTAATGTGCAGTGACAGGGTCAGTGAATGGTCCCACTGAATGGAAGAGAGCGATGTTTACTGGAATGATTATTTCAACTATTCGTTGTATTAAAATCAAAATGGAAATGTATCAGATCTCCGGATACATGTATCATAAAAAAAAAAATAAGTAATGTGCTTGAAATCATGTAAAAATAAATAATATTTCAATAGTAGAAGAAATATCAAATACCGCTAAAACGATGGTTCTTGCATGTATCATATCAACGAAATTATTCAAGCAGTTAAGGAGGGACCCGTTTTCAACGCATATAACCGTCACACAAGATTCAGCATGACTCTCCAGCTCCGCTTATGTGGGTAGTGGTGATGTTGGAGGGAGTGTTAAAGGCATTGCTGTTGCAGAGTCTATAGTCATGGAAAAGGGACAATAACTTGTTTTCATTTTTGCGATTTTTAGACGACCAGCAAGGCGTGTATTTTATTGGAGGGATACGGAGAGATATACTGTCAGAAGTAGTATAAAGCTTTTTAAAGTCCCATTGACCTTTGACCTCTGAGCGGATTTGTGGCGGAGAGGTCATTGAGTGCACTTGACCTGTAGCATGTACTGACATGTTCTGGGAATTGTGTGAAAAAGGTATGGAAATAGACATTTTGGGGTCTAGAGGAGCCCCTAATGGGCCGATGAGGTCGAGTGAGGTATCGTTGTAAGGGATACGTGAGGGGGCATCTGCCTGGACTAGTATGACGTGGAACTGACGTCATTCTGCGCATGCGCAGTAGACAAAGTGTATGGAAATCATTGATGACGTCATCGGTACGAGTAGTAGCGAAAGTGGAAATTTTGGGGCAGTGAAGGAAGGTATTTGGTGTAGAGAGGGATCATCCTTAGTCCGAATGCGTCGTGTGAGGTATCATCTTGTAGCAACGCCCGCCAACACCAAGCTCAACGCTTCAACGCCCTAGTGAATTAGCCCAAAAGCTCTGATTTTCATGGAATTGTCATTAATTCATTGGAAATGCAGTGACGCCCGCCAACGCTCGTAGTTATGCCTTAACGCTCTAGCATAGTGCCTTGACGCCATGATATACACCGGAGAGAGAAAAGAACAACAACAACATGACGCATGAGAGAACAGCAACAACAACAAGTTTTTTTCATACAGTTTATGATACATGAAAATCAGAGCTTTTGGGCTAATTCACCAGGGCGTTGAAGCGTTGAGCTTGGCGTTGGCGGGCGTTGCTACAAGATGACACCTCACACGACGCATTCGGACTAAGGATGGTCCCTCTCTACACCAAATAGCTTCCTTCACTGCCCCAAAATTTCCACTTTCGCTACTACTCGTACCGATGACGTCATCAATGATTTCCATACAGTTTGTCTACTGCACATGCGAAGAAAGACGTCAGTTCCACGTCATGCCCCCTCACGTATCCCTTACAACGATCCCTCGCTCGACCTCATCGGCCCATTAGGGGCTCCTCTAGACCCCAGAATGTCTATTTCCATACCTTTTCCCCACAATTCCTTGTCTGCGCATGCGCAGACTGGTGACAACTCCCGAGCCACTAGTACAGTCAGATGCCCCCTCACATAGGCTTCACATTGATACCTCATATGACCCCATCAGACCATTAGGGGCTCCTCTAGATCCCAAAACGTCTATTTCCATACCCTTTTCCCACAATTCCTTATCTGCGCATGCGCAGACTGGTGACAACTCCCGAGCCACTAGCCCAGTCAGATGCCCCCTCATGTGTGCTTCACATGGAGACCTCATATGACCCCATCAGACCATTAGGGGCTCCCCTAAATCCCGAAACGAATTTTCTACTGCGCATGCGCAGAATGACGTCAGTCTCACGTCATACTAGACCAGGCGGATGCCCCCTCACGTATCCTTTACAACGATACCTCACTCAACTACATCGGACGATTAGTGGCTCCCCTAGACCCTAAAACGTCTATTTGCATACCCATTTCCCACAATTCCCTGTTTGCGCATGCGCAGAATGGCGACAACGGCCGAGCCACTAGTTCAGTCACATGTGTGCGCCTCACATGGATACCTCATACAACTCCATCGGCCCATTAGGGGCTCCTCTAGATCCCAAAACGTCTATTTCCATACCCTTTTCCCACAATTCCTTCTCCGACTGGTGACAACTCCCGAGCCACTAGCCCTGTCAGATGCCCCTTCACGAATGCTTCACTTTCATACCTCATACGACTCCATCGGACCACTAGTGGCCCACAAAGACCCGAAAACGTCTATTTCCATACCCTTTGGCCACCGCGCATGCGCAGAATGACGCTATTTCAACCCCGCATCCAGCCCATCAGATGCCCCCTCACATAAGCTTCACAATGATACCTCACTCGACCCAATCGGACGATGCAGCGTATTTGACTTCTGGGGACTACTTTTTCTCCGAGGAGGCGACCGCATCACCGCCAGACATTACCGCATAGTATGATTCTAAATGTACAAGTTCAAAGTTCAAGGTGGATCACTATCAGCAACATTTTTGAAACAGGAAACAAAAAGTGGAAATCGAAAATTGATTGCCCCCAATCAAGTCAAAATTGAAATTTTCAAACAGAAATGGTAATTTGTTAGAATTATTGAATGAGTGAGCCAATGCCCAAAAAGTATATTCTATCTGTGTTTACTGTTTACCCTTATTGTATATTAATCTTGATCTACTATACAGATCCAAATGTATTATTAACAATTAAAATCTGACTATAAGTGACTGTCTGTGTGTGTCTATTTTTATCTATGTATTTGTCTATTCAGACAGGCGTTTATATATATATATGCGTTGTGATGTATGATGGGAAAGTAATTGAAAAAAGAGCAACATGTAAGTTCTGCGCCATAAGACATGAGGCCTGGTGCCGCGCCCTTCTCCGCCATGTTTACAACGGTCACAAAACTGCAATCAGAATGATTTGTACAAATTTCGAATGTCCTCTAAAATGTTATTCTCCATCGTTCGGTAACCAGGTCTGGATAGTCTCTAATGTTCTCAAGTGTTACTCTCCTTCGTTCTGTAACCAGGTCTAGATATTATCGAATCTGTTCAAGTGTTATTCTCCATCGTTCTGTAACCAGGTCTAGATATTCTGTAATGTGCTCAGGTGTTATTCTCCATAGTTCTGTAACCAGGTCTAGATATTCTCTAATGTGCTCAAGTGTTATTCTCCATCGTTCTATAACCAGGTTGCGATTTTCTCTTTTGTGCTCAAGTGTTGTCCTCCGTCGTCTTGTAACCAGGTCTGGATGTTCTCTAATGTGCTCAAGTGTTATTCTCCATCGTTCTGTAAGCAGGTCTGGATATTCTCTAATGTGCTCAAGTGTTATTCTCCATCATTCTGTAACCAGATCCGGATATTCTCAAATGTTCTCGAATGTTTTCTCCAGCGTTCTGTAACCAGGTCTGGATATTCTTCAATGTTCTCAAGTGTTATTCTCCATCGATCTGTAACCAGGTCTAGATATTCTCTAATCTGCTCAAGTGATATTCTCCATCGTTCTGTAACCAGGTCTCCATTTTCTGTAATGTGCTCAAGTTTTGTTCTCCATCGTTCTGTAACCAGGTCTGGATATTCTCTAATGTGCTCAACTGTTATTCTCCATCTTTCTGTAATCAAGTCTGGATATTCTCTAATGTGTTCAAGTTTTATTCTCCATCGTTCTGTAACCAGATCTGGATATTCTCTAATGTTATCAAGTGTTTTCTCCATCGTTCTGTAAACCAGGTCTGGATATTCTTCAATGCGCTGAAGTGCTATTCTCCATCGTTCTGTAACCAGGTCTCGATATTCTCTAATGTGCCCAAGTGTTATTCTCCATCGTTCTGTAACCAGATCTTGATATTCTCTAATGTTCTCAAGTATTATTCTCCATCGTTCTGTAACCAGGTCTGGATATTCTTCAATGTGCTGAAGTGTTATTCTCCATCGTTCTGTAACCAGATCTTGATATTCTCTAATGTTCTCAAGTATTATTCTCCATCGTTCTGTAACCAGGTCTGGATATTCTTCAATGCGCTGAAGTGCTATTCTCCATCGTTCTGTAACCAGGTCTCGATATTCTCTAATGTGCCCAAGTGTTATTCTCCATCGTTCTGTAACCAGGTCTGGATACTCTCTAATGTACTCAAGTGTTATTCTCCATCGTTCTGTAATCAGGTTTGGATATTCTCTAATGTGCTCAAGTGTTATTCTTCATCGTTCTGTAACCAGGTCTGGATATTCTTCAATGTGCTGAAGTGCTATTCCACATCGTTCTGTAACCAGGTATCGATATCCCTTAATGTGCTCAAGTATTATTCTCCATCGTTCTGTAATTAGGTCTTGATATTCTCTAATGTTCTCAAGTGTTATTCTCCGTCGTTCTGCAACTAGGTCTGGATATTCTTCAATATGCTGTGTGCTATTCTCCATCGTTCTGTAACCAGGTCTGGATATTCTCTAATGTGCCCAAGTGTTGTTGTCCATCATTCTGTAACCAGGTCTTGGTATTCCCTAATGTTCTCAAGTGTTATTCTTCATCGTTCGCATTACTTCTCTTGACCTGTTAGATTCATTCCGGCGCAGTGGACAATGTCCTCTTCAATGTTACTTCCAAGTGAGTCTGGTGAGAGTGAGTGAGTGTTTATATAAGGTCGTTTGTAAACATTAGCCTAAGTCGGTAACCATCCTCTGACCGTTGCACCTCCGAAACTCCTCTTTCTGTACTCCCGAGTGATCTGTAAAGAAATTTACCCATACAGAAAGAACGATGGCCTGCAAAACAGTGGCATTACCATCAAAACCTCCGTAAAATGGTACAATGTTCCGGCGTAGTTCACCAAGTCTTAACTTGTTTTATTCCGTTGTGTTAGTGGGTTGATACATATACCTCGTCGAGGCGTTAGTATAAAAAAATAGCATGGTACAATCTCGCGCAAAAGATTAAAACACAGGTTAAGATATTGAGATAGGGCGTTGAGGGGTTACGATAAGGCATAACTGTAAAACTCTCTACAAAGGTTTTATTGCAAATACACTTGTTTCTATTTTCTCTACTACTAAGGGACACCCGGATTATTTCTCTTGATTTTTACTTCCCCGAAATTGAAAGACTTCTCTATCTCAACAACAACAACAACATTCCCATTTCTATAACTCACCAGGTTTAAAATCAGTTTTGAGGATCTTTTCCGGAAAAAGTTTTACATGCGCCCATCCATGACTTTATCGGTCTCGAGGAGTGCTTCACATGGATACCTCGACCTATTCAGTCCGCTATTGGCCCCAAAGCGTCCATTCCAGTGCCCTTTTCCCAAAATTCCCTCCCTGTTCATGCGCCATATCTTTACCTGAACTCCACACTCATCCAGTCGGATGGTCTCCCACGAATGCCTCACTGTGACGCCTCACACGACCAAATCGGATCAATATAAGTCCACCACGACCCCAAATCGTCCACTACACATGCACAGGATAACGATGACAATAGCTCAACAAAATCAACATATGGTCTCGAGTCCCCTCTCAGCGTCACGTGTTCTACAGCTCGAGACAGAGAAAACAAGGTACAACACCCATACCGCAGATGTCCATGAGTCAGTCCGCGATTGGAACTGACACTGAACAGGTCATTGCCCACTGCGCCGGAATGGATCTAACATGTCAACCCCAGGCCTGCCTGAACTTTTCAGTAAAAGTCACCCCATGGCATCGAGACTCCTCCCATCGTGTTCTACAGCGCAAGACAGAACATTGGAAGTCATTGGGGACTTATGTAGGGTCAGATAACTCTTACTGGGCCGTCACTTGACCGGAAGTGACCTTTGACATTTTGGCCTGGATGTGACCTTTGACCCGGATGTGACGTCACCGAATGTGTCGTCACCGGATCAGGGACAGATAACTCTGGGCACGCATTTTTGCGACAGAATTTGTCGTTTATACAAAAAAAGAACCACCCAGAGATGACCGCGCGGACATTGCCGGAGATGACAGAAGATTCTTGGAGATTGTCGGAGACAACCGGACATTGCCGACGATTGTCGAAGATGACCGGACATTTCCAAAGATTGCCGGGTCAGGTGACCGAAAGTGACTTTATTCGTGACGTCATCAGTCGCACTTTCAGTCTCATATTTTATAAGGAATTTCACCTTGATATACTACTGGTGTCGATATTCTCTAATGTGCTCAAGTGGTGTTGTTCGCCATTCTGTTACCAGGTCCCGACATTCTCTAATGCGCTCAAAGTGTTATTCCCCATCGTTCTGTAACCAGGTCTCGATATTTTCTATTGTGCAAAAATGTTATTCTAAGTCGACCACATGCCCATAGTATAGCGCTACCTGTAGCGATCAGCTGTTAAGGTTCCAGAAATCGTCATGCATGTCTTTGCACTATCCATGTAGAGAAATGCCCGTGGTCCTTGTCCGAAATAGCATTTGGCTTCACCCACTGACGGCCCATTATAGTGCCAATATGCCCATTAATTATCAACCAATCCGCAATCCGGTCTGTGTCACGGTCATCTACGCGGTCATGTTTTTTAATCTTTGTCGCATTTAACGCGCGACGCAATGACTTGTTTTGACGAGAGCATATTTTGGAGCCAGTGTTTTCTGCAGTAGGCATACGGTGTCGTACATTTCTCAATCTTCGTCTTTAATATTATTCGGGGTACGTGCATACATCAACACTTGCATTGACATAGAATACTAACCTGATAAAAAAATAAGCAACATGATCCATTATCTCTTGCAATTCTGCAGCTTCATCCTTGACTGAAAATCAATTCCACGGAGTTCACTTTCAGTGGAAATGAGTCCATTTGATAACAGTTTACATGAAGTCGAACTGAAGATCGTGATCTCACGCCAGACCCGAGTTCGAAATTGTAACTGACTTGACTCTGCGGTCCCAATTACAACGCCAATTATGCATGACTGTCTCAAAACTGCAACAGACTTGAGTACTTTTCGTCTTGGCACAGGGATATATCTCTCCAGCGCCATTGTTGCTAAAATATTAAATAATACCATTTAGCAATGAATAATTGAGTCTGAATTTAGTCTATTTTCAGCCGTGTTATTGTTGTACAAGCAGGTCATGGAAATGTGACAGCAAGTTAGAGCAACATGCCCATTTGAGCAATTAGCTACATGTATTATAGGTCTACAGTAGCTCCGGTGTAGCCTTGTTCCATACTACGTGAGAACAACGCTACGGCTGTAAACTAGTCACCAGATCGAGTTGTTGGGGAATTGCCGTACGGGCAATATTTGCCGAACCAATTGACCATAACCAATAAAATAATTCGATTCTATGTCCACTTACCTTTCATAAAAATCCTTGTTTATGAGTGACCGTCCGTTTTTAGCTTGGCAAGAGATCGAAACTCGGACGAGGGGGGGTAAAACTGTCCACATCGTCGCCATCTTTACATCGAAAAGTTTTACATGGACAGTATAACCCCCTCGTCCGAGTTTCGATCTCTTGCCAAGCTAAAAACGGACGGTCACTCATAAACAAGGATTTTTATGAAAGGTAAGTGGACATAGAATCGAATTATTTTATTGGTTATGGTCAATTGGTCTGGCAAATATTGCCCGTACGGCAATTTCCCAACAACTCGATCTGGTGACTGGCTTGCAGCCGTAGCGTTGTTCTCACGTAGTATGGAACAAGGCTACACCGGAGCTAGGTCTACAGCTAAAACGAGCAATAGCCATGTGGACACATGTACCTTAAACTTTCGTGAGATCCTCTTCTCCCAGATCGGCAGCCATCCCGTGGACAAGCAACAGGTTCAGGATTTGTCCGAATCTGGTGGTGTATGAAATTGTCGCCCGAATTTTGAGTGTAATTTTGTTTATATACTTGATATTAAATACCATCAAACGTCACCATCTCGAAAAAAAAGTCGAATGACAAGCTGTCTTGTTGAATTTTCACAAGGCTACCCTTTCAAAAGTACAACCTTTCCTTTCTGTTCTCTCTCGACACCTCGCCAAAGTTGACTACTTTTTCGTATTTTTTTTTCTTCGATTTCTGTCGAAAGTTGATCTTGTGGACTTGCTGTTTGCTCGACGAAAGATCTCTAAAAATCATCATTGTAACATCGGAAATGCTACATATCTACTCCGAAGAAGCCTCTTTGACACATTTATTCCGCCGAGCATAATCATTGTTAAACTACTTACCAACTACACTACTCGGAAATAAAAACCGAGCGACTTTATTTAACCCACTTGCCGATCATTTCTGCCATGTTTATACCCAGGCCCCATAACCTACCAAGTAAACTGTATGTATATATAAGGGAGACAGCAAACCAGACTAGTGCGCGTGTACTAGCAGCGCAAGCCTGTAGAGGTGAGTGCCACATGGCTCCGTGGTAATAGTGCTTCTAATTATACAAGCGTTACACTTCGTTAGGAGTGTCCGTGGTGATTAGTATTAGTTCTGGGCACCGGTTATTGATCTGTGGGACTTTCTGTGGTTTTGTAGACCAGATTTCATGTATTTTTGTGTAAACCAGGCTCATGCACTGACAGGCAGCTCTAGATCGTGTGCATGGCTGTGACCTTGCTGACCTCATTTCACATGTATCGAAGACGAGGCCCTGTCATCGAAATTTATTTCGGCCAAATTGGGACGATGTCAGTTCATCACCTTGTATTGGTGATGGGGCCTGATCATCACCACTATATGATGAAGAGCAATGAGTTCAGATTTCAGTTATTTACCATTGGTGATGATGGAATTGGCTTTGGTTCGAACTGGTCACCATTTACTGGTGATGCTGTCTTCACCTTTTGTCGGTGAAAGCCGTCAGATATTTTGGCTGTCTGCCAGTGGTCCACCATTTTCAACGCCACTGGTACATTCGATATTGCTCTCTGTTTATGCTCCTCTGATATCATCTTCAAATGCACTTAGAATAAATCAATAAAATCAAACAAACTAACAGGATGCGACTAAGAAATAGACTGTTGATTCGTGTTTTATATCATTTTATTTCATTTAGAATTGAACTTCAACAGAGTAAATATGGATGACATACCAATGAAAAGGGAGCCCTTCAACGAGGATACCACTTCCGTGGTACAGGGTGATTGTTACCGCCGACATTTGTACATGAAAAAAGGACCGCAGGTCCAGAACACTGCTTCCATAGGAGCGCTGAATGTAACGACAAAGGAAGAACCAGCGGACTTGTTTGATGAGTTTGATTATCCAAGAGAAGATGCTGAAATCAAACCTAAAACATGTAAACAAGTAAGTTTTGAGTCCGTGTACCTTTGGGTCCTACACGAGTTATGTATAAACTATTTTGCGTTGAGAACATTTATTGAAAAATTATCCTAAGCAATTAAGCGTAACGTTAACATGGCGGTGGTGAAAGAATATATGGCAGATTCCATGATAACCTAGTCCACTTTTCCGTCAAATTTTCCGTCCAACCGAAGAATGCCATTCGCGACATTAAAGGTATTAAAATGAAATTTTGTGTTCTGTACATGTATGCTAAACCCATCAAGGCGGTGTAATGTATACATATGAATACAAACAGTTTTACCCTGTACATTTCTTATTTGCTGTGTAAGAAGGACTCATATGACAAGTAAACAATGTGGCTCTTTGCTTCATCTCCAACGATTCACCGATCTAATGAATATAGTATTGGTGTGAGATTGATATCTGTTCTCAATTTATGCTTTGTAGCAATCAATTTAATTAAGGGGATTACAATACATTAATTAACTATTGTTGTGGTTGTTTCTAGGAGATTACAGAGAGCTGTTCCTACACAGAGGCGATGCAAGTTAATGAAGCTGTTAATGTACTGACCATGGTAACACACAGACCATACCCAGTGACCTTGTACCAGGTTGATCCTCAATTAAGGAATAATGCTGGTACAAATATTGAACGGTTGGAGGACGATAAGCTGGAACTACATACCGATCACGTAAAAACGAAGAGAGCAAACATCGTAACAGCTGAAGAACCTTCTCGCAAGTCAGCGTTATGTGAATCAAAAAGATTGAAAAAATCTAAACCTGGAGACAAATCATCCAAATGTTCACACTGCTCTTATAGCTGTGTTAGAAGAAGTGATCTACAGAGGCATGAAAGAACTCATACTGGTGAAAAGCCTTACAATTGTTCTCTGTGCTCCTATAGCTGTACACAGAAAGGTAACCTTGAGAAGCACAAATACATGCATACTGGCGAAAAGCCTTACAAATGTTCTCTGTGCTCGTATAGCTCTGCACAGAGAGGTTACCTTCATGTGCATAAAAGAATCCATACTGGTGAAAAGCCTTACAAATGTTCTCTGTGCTCGTATAGCTGTTCACAGAAAGGTAACATTGAGAAACACGAATACATTCATACTGGTGAAAAGCCATACAAATGTTCTATGTGCTCATACAGCTCTGCACGGAGAGATCACCTTGATATGCATATAAGAATCCATACTGGCGAAAAGCCTTACAAATGTTCTCTGTGCTCATACAGCTGTAGACAGAAAGGTAACATTGAGAAGCACGAATGCATTCATACTGGTGAAAAGCCATACAAATGCTCTGTGCTCATATAGCTCTACACGGAAAGGTCACCTTGATATGCACAAAAGAATTCATACTGGTGAAAAGCCTTACAAATGTTCTCTGTGCTCATATAGCTGTACACATAGAGGTAACCTTGAGAAGCATAACACAATTCATACAGGTGAAAAGCCATACAAATGTTCTCTGTGCTCATATAGCTGTACACAGAAAGTTCACTTGGAGAGGCATAACAGAATCCATACTAGTGAAAAGTCATACACATCCCCCGTTTAACTGTCCAGCTACGTGAAATAGGAGAACCAGCAAGCGCGGTTGAGATACTAAGATTACATCCGAGAATGCACCGAATCCTCGGGTCTGAAAGTTAGGTGCCGACGAATACTTTCCTGTAGAGCGTGTGGTTTCTATTTAGTCACCAGACGTCGTCAAGTTTTCCCACCTGTTACATATCATTCCTATTCACAAAAATATGTCATACAGGCAAAAAGTCATACAAATGTTCATCGTGCCCATATAATTGTGCATGGGAAGGACAACTAAATCGACAAGAAAGAACTGATAATGGTGAAGAGTCATACACATCTCTTATTTGGCTGTCCAGCGACGCAACATTGAAAACCTGTCGGTTCACAGGAGAACGCTTACTTGGGGTAAGCCGTTGAAATGTCCATTTTGCTCGTGTAGCTGTTCCTCCAGTTGCATTACCAAAGCCAACAAAAGTAAACAACGAACATCATGAACTTTAGCTTGCTGGGAGTAAGCCGCGTGCCTAGTAACATGCGTCTTGCAGTAAAATTGGAGCCAATGTTACAATACAAGAATGAATACAAAGATATGTACATGCTTTTAACCAAACTTACATCTGTTCCCAAAAACCCAAGAGAAGTGGAATATGATAGTTTATAAGCAGCTGGACTGAACATGCATACATGTGCTTCCATTCAGAACATGTAGCGATTGCAAACTGACGACGGTTTCAGTACAGAATAAACCACAGAATAAACTGCTATGCCAGATGAAAATTTTACGGAAACACAATTGTAGCAACTGAAAAATCTTTGCACTTATTTTGAGAATTCACAATTGGAAAGGAATTATGGGAAAATATAATAGACTGGATTGTCAGTGAAACTGATACAGTACATGTAATTGATATGAATAGTGAAAACGCCGCCCTTGGCGTGGTATCAGATACAGTCTTCTCCAGGCGTGTAAACTTCATCATTATCGTACATGTAGTATGATTCTAAATATACAAGTACAAAGTTCAAGGTGGATCACCATCAACCACAACTTTGAAACAAGAAAGAAACAAAAAGTGGAAATGAAAAATTATTTGCCACTAATCAAGGCAAAAACTTTCAAACAGAGATGGCAATTTGTTCTAGAATTATTGAATGACTGAGCCTATACCAAAAAGTATATTCTATCTGTGTTTACTGTTTACTCTTATTGTATATAATCTTGATCTACTGTACAGATCCAAATTGATGATTAACAATTAAATTTTGACTATAAGTTACTGCCTATGAGTGTCTGTCTTTAGCTATATGTCTCCATGCATTAGTCTATTCATACGTGCTTTTGTGTACATGTATGCGTTGTGATGTATGATGGGAAAGTAATTAAAAAAAAGAGTAAAAAGTAAGTTCTGCGGCATAGGACACGAGACCCGGTGCCGCGTCCTTCTCCGCCATGTTTAGCACAGTCACAAATCTGCAATCATAATGATTTGTACAAATCTCGAATATCCTCCATCGTTCTGTAAACAAGTATGGATATTCTCTAATGTGCCCAAGTGCTATTCTTCATCGTTCTGTAAGCAGGTTTCGATATTCGTTGATGTTCTCAAGTGTTATTCTCCATCGTTCTGTAACCAGGTTTCGATATTTTCTAATGTGCCGAAGTGTTATTCTCCATCGTTCTTTAGCCAGGTCTTGATTATAATATTCTTTGATGTTCTCGAATGTTATTCTTCATCGTTTGGTAACCAGGTCTCGATATTCTCTAATGTGCCAAAGTGTTAATCTCCATCGGTGACGTACTCCGTCGTCAACAGCAACCGACCGAGTTTTGGGTAGAGAACGAGTTAGTTTTGGTCACGTAGATAATGTGCTGAGTTTTTATCCGTAAAATTGGGTTTCAGGGATGTGTTTGGTGACTCCGCGATGTACCGATCTTTTATCATAGAATATGTTCATCACGTCATGTTAGATATGCATATTGTTTTATTGAATTGAATTGAATTGAATTGAAATTTTATTCACCATACAGAGAAGATATGCATATAAATCAATGTGGAATGCGTCCATATTGTCTGTATATTGGCGGGAATAAAACCCTTGCGGGTTTGTTTTATCCCTAAGAATATTTATGTTGTAAAACATTAAACAGCGAGAGTATAATTATATATATAAACAGATGGTGAATAGAAATAGTCTGACATTGCGCAGTTGTACCATTAAATATGAGTTGTCCTGTGAAGATAATAAGTACATGTATCCATGTCAGCAATACGTTAAATAATCAGATATAATACATAATGTGTACCTTTCAAATAAAGTGATGTTGAGTTACCGAGTGTGATGATCACGTTCTTTTGCGCTCATAATATTTTTCGTTAGCTCCCTTTTAAATAGGGATTTTGAAGTAATGTACTTTAAATTAGCTGGGAGAATGTTCCATGTTCGTGGGCCTTTCAATTTCAAACAATAGAAAGAGAGTTGAAATGGGCAAGATGTTCTGAACAGATTGAAATGTGAGTGCCTGGTTGGATAGTTGTGTACAGAGGATTGTTTTGTAAAGTAAATATGATACGCGAAAGGAAGAAAAAACATTATGGTGGATAAATTTGTGGACAAATATTAGGGTGAAGTAATCGTTCATATTTCCCATTGGCAATATATTAGTCTGTTTGAATATAGGTGTAGTATGGGAGTATTTGTCGCTAAAGTTGATGATTCGAATTAGTCTCTTCTGTAATAAGACAAGTGGTTGAACATGGGAGGAGTAAGTATTGGCCCAACACACATTAAAATAAGAAATATAGGAGTAAAATAAGGAATAATAAAGAGTCATTAATGTTTGCTTGGTTAGGTAGCGTTTCGTGTTATTGATTACACCAATATTTCTCGACAGTTTTGAACTTATCCAATTCAGTCTATCATAGATGAAACTTCCTAGAAATTTGTAACTGTCTACGTGTTCGATGTCTTGGCCTGAGACGGAAAGTTTAGGAAGATTGGATGCTGATTTTCGTGTTGGTTTGATAATCATGTATTTCGTTTTTTTATATTCAATGACAGTTTATATATATTACAGGAGAACCAATCTTGAAGATTGAATAGTTCAGCAGACATTGTTATGATTAGAATAGATGGATCGGTGTTAGAGTATGTGGCGCTGTATCGTCAGCAAACAATATAATATTAAGAACAGTGGAAGCTTTGAGAATATCATCTATATAGATCAAAAAGAGAAGAGGACCAAGTATCGAGCCCTGAGGCACACCACAGGAAATTGCATGATGCTCAGATAGTGTGCTCTTAAATTTTTATATTGCCTTTTTGAACACATAGCAAACAGAAAACGATTAAGCTGAAATGAAGGACCATGTATCCTCGTTCTGTATCAGCAGTTTTGTCTAGATACAATCTTGAGTTGATGCATCTTTGAGAACACTAGTATATTGTTTAAGTTACCTATGTTCTGTTTTGATCTATGTATTTGAAAATTTATAATGGTAGATTGTACTTTTATTAAGGTTACAGTATATATGCACCCACCCATGACTTGATCGGTCTCGAGGACAGCTTCATATGGATTCCTCGACCCATTCAGACCGCTATTGGCATAACTCGACCCCAAAGCGTCCATTCCAGTTTCCTTTTTCCACAATTCCCTCCCTGCGATGCGTGCCATAGCCTTACTTTCACTCCACATCCATCTAGTCGGATGGTCCCCCACGAATGCTTCACCATGACACCTCACACGACCAAATCGGATCAATACTGGTCCACCGCGACCCCAAAACGTCCACTGCATGCCTGCCTATTCACTACGCATGCACACGGTAACTTTGACCTATGACCTCGGGGACCCCTCTAATCGGCACGTGTCCTACAGCTCGCGACAGAGAAAACAAGGTGCCACACCCCATACCGCAAATGTCCACGAGTGAATGCCCCATTGGAACTGACATTGAACAGGTCATTGTCCATTGAACCGGAATGGATCTAACATGTCAACCCCAAGACCTGTGTGGACTTTTCAGTAAAATTTACCTCGTGGCCTCGAAATTCCTGCCATCGTGTTCTACAGCGCGAGACTGACAAATCAAGGTACCACAGCCTATAGTAAATTCCACAAGAAAAAAAAAACATGCCCACCCCAATACTCCTACCCAAAGCATGCATTCCCCGGAGATTAACATTGGAAGTCACTGGGGTCTTATATAGAGGCAGAAGGCTCTTACAGGGCCCTTACGTGATCGGAAGTGACCCTCGACCTTTTGACCCGGATGTAACCTTGAAGCCGGATGTGACATCACCGGATGTGACCTTTGACCTGGATGTGACGTCACCGGATCAGGAGGAGCTAACTCTGGGCGCGCATTTTTGCGAGAGAATTTGCCGTTTATACAAAAAAAAAACACCCAGAGATGAACTGGCATTGCTGGAGATGACGGATGATTCCGGAGATTGTCGGAGACGTCTGGACATTGCCGAAGATTATCTGAGATTGCCGTAGATGTCCGGACATCTTCAAAGATTGCCGCGCCAGGTAACTGGAAGTGATGTCATCAGTCTCACTTTCATCTTCATATATTACTGGTCTCCATATTGTCAAATGTGCTCATGCCATATCATCCGTCTTTCTGTAAACAGGCCCCGATATTCTCTAAACCATGGGCGTCGCTAGGAAGTTGGTCCAGGGGCCACCTAGGTCCCGGAAGCTCCGGGGTACTAGATCGCCGGTTCTAAGCGTTTTCGCGGAATTAAATCTGAACATAATGTATGCAGATTTAGGGTTATATTATACCTGAGATGCATTCTGAGCGATTTCCAACAATTAAATTAACACATCATTTGTCAAATAACAGTATTGTATTTTATTCTGCTTGCCATCTTGAAAACACAATAATAATGCTTTGGGCCGATACACCCCCTAGGCTAACCATGTTAAAATGATCAAAACTAAACGTCATCATATCACTGTCCGATCCATATGTCATTTCATGACTGTGAGCATTAAACTTTTGCTGAAAATATCACAATAATACTGTGTAGAATATCAAACTTTATCATGGCCATGACCATGGTAAAATACCTACTAGGAAACTGAAACTGATATCACTCATCATTCTGGGAATTAAAACGTGGCCATGTTAAAATACTGACTGGAGAAAAAAATTATATTCCGGAAATGAAATATCGAGAATGTAGAACAGCCTTCAGCTAACGGTAGACCGAGGCTGCCGACGCTTCATTATCAAATCCAGACGCATGGAGTAGAAGGAAAACACACACGAGTTAGTGTTAATGATCAATTGAATAGTAAATTCGCCTGCTGTATCCGTCGAGTGTGGAGTCTCATAAACAGAGCTACAGCTCTTGCATAATTCACTTTATGACCAAAGTGTATCTTCATGATCGCCAAAGCGGATAGTCGTGGTGAACCCATTGTTGAGCGAACTGACGCCTCACTACTGAAACGGATCATGATTACATTTCTAGAGACGGACTTGTACCATTTTTCAATTCTTTCTTTCCCCTTTTACTTTTTTGTTTTCTTGTTTTTCGTTGTTTTTTTTTCTCTTTTTGTTTTTTGTTTTTTGTTTTTTTTCTTTTTTTCTTCTATTTATTTTTTGCGCGCGTCCAAGAGGGGGTCGTTCGCACCTGACGACCACGCCCCCTCCCCCCGTCCAAACGAAGCCCATGTATGCGCTCAAGTGTTCAAGTGTTATTCTCAATCGTTCTGTAACCAGGTCTCGATATTTTCTAATGTGCTCAAATGTTATTCTAAGTGTTATGTTAATATAAGTCGAACACATGCCCATAGTATTGCGTTATAGCGATCAGCTGTTAAGATTCACTATCCATGTATAGAAATGCCCGTAGATGTGGCCCTTGCCCGAAAGACCAATCGGCTTCACCCACTGACGGCCAATTTCAGTGCCAATATGCCCATTAATAATGAACCAATCCTCAATCCAGTCCGTGTCACGGCCATGAACGCGGTCATATTTTTGTAGACTTTGTCGCATTTAACGCGCGACGCAAGGACTTGTTTTGACGAGAACAGATTTTGGAGCCAGTGTTTCCTGCAGTAGGCATACGGTTTCGTACATATCTCAATCTTCGTCTTTAATATTATTCGTGGTACGTGCATACTTCAACACTTGCATTGGCATTCAATACTTACCTGATAAAAAATGATCCATTTTCACTTGCAAATTCTGCAGCTTCATCCTTCACTGAAAATAAATTCCGCGGAGTTTACATGTACGGTACTTGCAGTGGAAATGAGTCTCTTTGATAACAGTTTCCATTAATAGGTCAAACGGAAGATCGTGATCTCACGTCGGACCCGAATTCGAAATTGAAACTCCCAACACCCAGCAAAACTTGGGCCAATTGTGCATGGGTATCTCCAAACTGCCAACAGACCTTAAGAAGCACTTTTCGTCTTCCACAGGGATATATCTCTTCAACACCATTGTTGGTAAAATATTAAATAAAACCATTTAGCAATGAATAATTGAGTCTGAATTTAGTCCAGTTACAGCCTTGTTGTTGTTGTTGCACAAGCAGGTCATGGAAATGTGACCGCAAGTTAGAGCAACATGCCCATTTGGACAAGAATTCCTCATTTCAGCTATTACAGGTCTATAGCTAAAACGAGCAATAGCCATGCGGACACATGTACCTTAAAATTTCGTGAGATCCTCTTCTTCCAAATCGGCAGTCATCCCAGAGGTAACAGTTGCAGGGTTTGTCTGAATCTGGTGGAGTAATGGAATTGTCTCCCGAAATTTGCGTGTACCGGTACCTTTTTTATATAATATATGCTAAATAATAGCAAAGATCATCATCTCGGAAAAAAGATCGAATGATAAATTGTCTTGTTGAATTTTCACAAGGCTATCCTCGATCAAGAGTGCACCCTATAACCGACCCATTTTCATATAGTCGATCCTTTCCTTTCTGCTCTCTCTAGACACCTCGCCAAAGTTGTGTACTTTTTGATGTTATTTATTTTTCAGTCTGAAAAGTTGCTGTTTGATCTCTGAAAGTCATCATTGTAACATCGAAAATCCTACATCTGTACTTCTCTGAAGAAGCCTCTTTGACACATTATTTATTCCGCCGAGCAAAATTATTGTTAAACTACTTACCAAGTAAACTACTCGGAAACCAAAACCAAGCGACTTTATCTAACACATTTGCCGATCTCTTCTGTCATGTTTATACCCAGGTCTCATGACCTACCAAGTAAACTGTATGTAGATATACATGTAAGGGCGACATCAAACCAGACTAGAGCGTGTGTACTAGCACCGCAAGCCTGTATACCTGAGTGCCCAATGGCTCCGTAGAACCGGATAATAGTGCTCTTAATTATACAAGCGTTACACTTCTTTAAGGGTATCCATGGTGATTAGTATTAGATCTGGGTACCGGTTATTGATCTTAGAATAAATCAATAAAATTATGCCAACTACATGTAACAGGATGCAACTAAGAAATAGACTTTGCTGATTCGTGTTTCATATCATTGTATTTCATTTAGGATTGAACTGCAACAGAGCAAATATGGATGATATACCAATGAAAATGGAGCCCTTCGACGAGAACACCACTTCCGTGTTACAGGGTGATTGTTACCGCCGACATTTGTCCGTCAAAAAAGGACCGCGGGTCCAGAGCACTGCTTCCATAGGAGCGCTAAATTCAACAACAGTCGCGACAAAGGAAGAACCAGCGGACTTGTTTGATGAGTTTGAATATCCAAGAAAAGATGCTGAAATCAAACCTGAAGCATGTAAACAAGTAAGTTGTGAGTTAGTGTACCTTTGGGTCGTTCCCGGTTTATATATAAACTATTTTGCTTTGAGAACATTTATTGAAAAAAGATTCTATACAATCAAGCGCAACATTAAAATAGCATCGGAGAAAGAAATTGCCAGTGTACTAAATACCAATACATGGATAATGTGGGTTGCTAATGTCATTTATGTCCAACTCCCGTGACGGGAATGACATTAGCAAAATTTGGAAATGACCCAGTATTACAGCATGGGTGATGTAATACACTGACAATGGTACAGATACATCAGTACGATTGGTCTAATTTCACGGAGCATATGCAAGTGCTTGTCTTATGAGAAATTTCTTCAACATATACAAAATGGATTTTGACGGAAAATGACATAACCAACACAAATGTTGCAGATGTCATTTATGTTTTGTCAAGCTAAATTAAAAACTGTACAAAGAATTCATAGGGCACCTGTTTCTTTTCATCTTATACAATTAATTGACATGTTTTAGATAGTAAGGTTCAGGGCACATTCTCTGTTTACGATAGTTTTGAATTTAAATTTGTTTCTATTGTCATTTTTTTGTTGTTCGGTCATTGATTGAGGGAAACGGGAGTTAGCGAACAAGGTCATCGTGGAATCCGCCACACGCCTATAAGCCATCAAGTGACTCGCAGAAAACTTTTTTTACTTGTCCCTATGTCCCTATGTGGCTCCATCTCCAATGATTCACCGATCTAATCAACACATTATTGGTATGAGATGATATCTGTTCTCAATTTATTCTTTGTAGCAATCAATTTAATTAAGGGGGTTACAATACGTTAATTAACGATTGTTGTGGTTGTTGTTCTAGGAAATTACAGAGAGCTGTTCCTACACAGAGGAGATGAAAGGTAATAGAGCTGCTAATGTGCTGGCCACGGTAACAGACAGACCATACCCAGTGACCTTGTACCAGGTTGATCCCCAATTAAGGAATAATGCTGGTACAAATATTGAACGGTTGGAGGACGATAACCTGGAACTACATACTGATCACGTAGAAACGAAGAGTGCAAACACTGTAACGACTGAAAAACCATCGCGCAATTCAGCTTTATGTCAACCAAGAAGAATGAAAAAATCTAAACCTGGAGACAAATCTTCCAAATGTTCACACTGCTCTTATAGCTGTGTTAGAAGAAGTGATCTACAGAGGCATGAAAGAACTCATACTGGCGAGAAGCCTTACAAATGTTCTATGTGCTCATATAGCTGTACACAGAAAGGTAACCTTGAGAAGCACAAATACATGCATACTGGTGAAAAGCCGTACAAATGTTCTATGTGCTCGTATAGCTCTGCACAGAGAGGTTACCTTGATGTGCATAAAAGAATCCATACTGGTGAAAAGCCTTACAAATGTTCTCTGTGTTCGTATAGCTGTACACAGAAAGGCAACATTGAGAAGCACAAATACATGCATACTGGTGAAAAGCCATACAAATGTTCTCTGTGCTCATATAGCTCTGCACGGAGAGATCACCTTGATATGCATAAAAGAATCCATACTGGTGAAAAGCCTTACAAATGTTCTCTGTGCTCATATAGCTGTAGACAGAAAAGTTACATTGAAATGCACGAATACATCCATACTGGTGAAAAGTCATACAAATGCTCTATGTGCTCCTATAGCTCTGCATGGAGAGGTCATATCGATATGCATAAAAGAATCCATACTGGTGAAAAGCCTTACAAATGTTCTCTGTGCTCATATAGCTGTACACATAGAGGTAACCTTGAGAAGCATAACAGAATTCATACTGGTGAAAAGCCATACAAATGTTCTCTGTGCTCGTATAGCTGTACACAGAAAGGTCACTTAAAAAGGCATAAGAGAATTCATACTAGTGAAAAGTCATGCACATCCCCCGTTTAACTGTCCAACTATGTGAAATAGGAGAACCTGCATGCGCGGCTGAGATACTGAGATTACATCCGAGAATCCACCGAATTCTCGGGTCTGAAAGTTAGGTGCCGACGAAGGCTTTCCTGTAGAGCGTATGGTTGCTATTTAGTCATCAGACGTGGTCAAGTTTTCCTACCTCTTGCATAACGCTCCTTTTCACAAAACTATCTCATACAGGCAAAAAGTCATACAAATGTTCATCGTGCCCATATAATTGTGCATGGGACGAACAACTAAATCGACAAGAAAGAACTGATACTGGTGAAGACCCTTACACATCTCTTGTTTGGCTGTCCAGCGACGCAACATTGAAAACCTGTCGGTTCACAAGGGAACGCTTACTCGGGGTAAGCCGTTGAAATGTCCACTTATCCCGTGTAGCTGTTCATCTAGTTTGATTATGAACGCCAAACAAAATGAACCAACGAACATCATGAACTTTAGCTTGCTGGGAGTAAGCCACGTGCCTAGTATCATGCGTCTTGCAGTAAAATTGGAGCCAATGTTACAATACAAGAATGGATACGAAGATATGTACATGCTTTTAACCAAACTTAAATCTGTCCCTAAAAAGCCAAGAGAAGTGGAATGTGATAGTCCATAACCAGCTGGACTGAAAATGCATACATGTGCTTCCATTCAGAACATTTAGCGATTGCAAACTGACAACGGTTTCAGTACAAAATAAACCATAGAATAAACTGCTATGCCAGATGACAGTTTTACAAAAACACAACTGTAGCATTTGCTATAGTGAAACTGAAACACCTTTGCACTTATTTTGAGAATTCACAGTTGTAAAGGAATTATGGAAAAAATATAAAAACTTCGCGTGGTATCCGATACAGTCTTCTCCAGGCTTGTAAACTTCATCGTTATTCCAGTATGATTCTAAATATACAAGTATAAAGTTCAAGGTGGATCACTATCAACCACAACTTTGAAACAGGAAATAAACAAAGAGTGGAAATCAAAAATTGTTTGCCACTAATCAAGGCAAAAACTTGCAAACAGAGATGGTAATTTGTTCCAGAATTATTGAATGACTGAGCCTATACCAAAAAGTATATTCTGTCTGTGTTTACTGTTTACCCTTATTGTATATAATCTTGATCTACTGTACAGATCCAAATTTATGATTAACAATTAAATTGTGACTATAAGTGACTGCCTATGAGTGTCGGTCTTTACCTATATGTCTCTATGTATTAGTCTATTCATACGTGCTTTTATGTACATGTATGCGTTGTGATGTATGATGGGAAAGGAATTTAAAAAAAGAGTAAAAGGTAATTTCTGCGTCATAATTGTACGAGACCCGGTGCCGCGTCCTTCTCCGCCATGTTTACCACAGTCACAAATCACAATGACTTGTACAAATCTCGAATATCCTCCATCGTTCTGTAAACAAGTATGGATATTCTGTAATGTTCTCAGGTGTTATTCTCCATCGTTTGGTAATCAGGTTTCGATATTCTCTAATGTGCCAACGTGTTATTCTCCATCGGTGATGTACTCCATCGTCAACAGCAACCGACCGAGTTTTGGGTAGAAAACGAGTTAGGTTTGGTCACGTATATAATGTGCTGAGTTTTTTATGCGTAAACTGGGATTTCAGGGGTGTATTTGGTGACCCCGCGATGTACCGATCGTTGATCATTGAATATGTTCATCACGTCATGTTAGATATGCACATTGTATTATATTGCCTTTTTGAACACATTGAAAACAGAAAAATAATAGGCTGACGTGAAGGATGTTACGTCTAAACGATAATAGAAAAACGCAACAGAAAGAATTGTTGTAGTCGAGTATTAACAGTCAAATATTTATTTACAATACTAAAATCATATGCAAATTAAGTTAGATCAATATAGCAAACAAACGTCAAATAAAATCTTACTGTTCAATGTTCTACCGGTGTATCTCTCGAAGTTTGTACCAATGTACAAATCTCTATACAGTTTGTGGCGTGTAGAAATCGCGTTCCTGTATTTCCACAGTCAATAACGCTCAGCTGTTGTCCCGTTACCGTCAGTTCAATCACGTAGATAATACAGCGGTCAAACACACAAGAATAATCCAACAGGAATATAATCTAGCAGTCAGTATAATCTCAGTCAATAATCTCCGGTAACGGTAATGTCAAGTTATGCACACAATAGAAACCGTTCGAATCTCCTCCACGATCACTAAACTTCGAGCAATTTATACTCTACTGGGGCATTCGAGATAATTCTACCTAAACTAGAAGCTTCCACCCGTAGAGCAGTGATGTATAATTTCACCCAAATACGATTATAACCGCTACGAGAAAGCTCGACATAATTAACCCAGATAAAACAAGTTAATGTCAGTTTGACATTACAGAAGCGTCCATAGTAAACAACTCTATGACAGTCTATATGTGCAGAGGGGCTCCAGTATAACTGGGACCGCACTGCGGTGGTCTAATGGTTAGAGCGTCGGCCTCGTAAGCGGTAGACTTGAAAAATGGAACTTGTTGCTCCCTCGCTTACGCTCAGCATTAAGAGGATAGAACAAGGACTGGTTCGCTCGGTGTCAGTATAATGTGACTGAGTGGGGTGTCATGTCTGCCTACGGCATGATATTTCAGTGGGACAGCACTATAAAATGGCAGCATTAGATCTGCTCTGTTACAAGTAGGTGCCCCTGTCCCTCCCCCTCCCATCCCTTCCCTTCCCCGTCGTGATATAGCTGAAAACATGTTGAAAGCGACGCTAAACCCTATTCACTCACTCACTCCAGTATAACTGCCGGCAATATCCGGGGCTCTTGATGCATGGACAGATGGCGTTGTGTACTAAAAACTCGGGTCATACGGGGCTATTCGTAGAGCGGCCATTTGCAATCACAGAATCTTCGAGAAAACACTAGACGGATGACACATAATTCGCTTACGATAAATCGGTCACGATTACAGGAAAATTCTAGATTATAACCACAGAACAGACGGTTATCAAGTTCACCTCAGTTCTTCAATTCTAGAACTATCTTCTCTTGATAATTCATATCTGAAAGTACGTCTTGTTTCTACTGTTGATCTGTTTTTTATTGTGCACACTCGTATGTCCCAGTTGATTTGTAAATATCTGCGATTATACATTTTCTGCCTTTAAAATAAACTAAAATTCCTACTTACAGGGTATCCATTCTATTTGTTTATTCGATTGTACAGGCAGATGAGACTTTGCCCTGCAATTTTTTTGTGAAATGGATTCTCCCGAGTGAACACCTGTGCGTGTCAAGATCACGGGTGTAGATTTTATACGTCACAAATTTCTTAACCGTGCTAAATCGTGTAATAATTGCACGGGTATCCGTGTGTAATAGGTGTAAGTGTTATAGAATGTTATTCTAAGTGTTATGTTAATATAAGTCGAACACATGCCCATAGTATAGCGCTATAGCATTCCGCTGTTAATATTCCAGAATTCGTCATGCATGTCTTTGCACTATCCATTTTGAGAAATGCCAGTAGATGTGGTCCTTGCCCGAAAGACATATCGGCTTCACCCACTGACGGCCAATTTCAATGCCGATATGCCCATTAATAATGAACCAATCCTCAATCCAGTCCGTGTCACGGCCATGAACGCGGTCATGTTTTTGTAGACTTTGTCGCATTTAACGCGCGACGCAATGACTTGTTTTGACGAGAGCAGATTTTGGAGCCAGTGTTTTCTGCAGTAGGCATAGTAGTAGTAGTAGTAGTAGGTTCGGAAATCCCTCCTGTCATCTAGGAGCACCCTCCTTAGAGGTAAAGTACATGTAGATATACTAAAACGTTAAAAAAGAACAACTTATGATAAAAACCTAGTGTGCGTCTAAAATTTATATACAACGTGCAGCGCAACTATTGCTCTCTCTCTCTCTCTCTCTCTCATTTAAGTGTAATCAGCGCTCTTTCTGTGTGTAGGGCGTAACACAACAGTCTCGACGTGTGCTCGATTTTTGTCAGAAGAAAGTCAGCTGACATGGAGTCCCGAAGATTCGGTACGATTTTGGTGACATCCAGTACAATTTGGGTAAGGACTTTTGGATCAGACAGCGCCAGTGATGCAAGATCAGCGTGGTGTGACGACTCGAGTAATGAAATAAGCTTGTTAACTGGATTTTTGCGAATGTGGTCTAAGCTGCTACAGGTGGCTATGAAGTGAACGTAATCTTCAGGTCCATCATGGCAGAGCCGGCAGGTCGGATCGACAGTGAACTGATTAAATCTAGCTCTGTTGGCTTGAAGGATGTAGCCTCCCGTAAGCAGTTTGACTTTTATGGAGGCTCTTTGGGCATCTCTAGGACAGTCACCAACTGTAGTCCAGACATGGTGAGGTTTTCGAACACCACACGCTTCGAGGTTCATAAATTTCAATGAGGTCTTCAGGGTTGCTTCGTTCCGGAAGACAGAGGTCCAGTGATCGTTAATTGCTCGCTTGACTTTTCCTGTGAATGTGTTCCTGTTCGGGGCATCCAGGAGTAGCTGAGTGGCAGATGGGAGTTTGTATAAGTACAAAACCTGCTTCGAGTCAGAAAACCAGCTCTTGTCACGAGGGGATTTTAATGAGACTTGCCTTCTCGCGAGTCTATGTTGCGTGCTTGAAGGGTCGTGGCAAATGGCTGTGAATAGGGAGATCATCTTTTTGTGTAGAATCGCTTCGATCTTCTCCGTTCCTAGTAGGAGAAGAGCACCAGCATCTGAGCATCTTGTGGGCAGATGTTGCAATTGTTTCAGTTTTTGTTTTTGCATTGTCTCCGGTGCAGCTATATCGGCTTTTCGCAGGATTGTAGCTTCAAGGCTGTGGATTGCTCTGGGGATGATATAAGTATTCCAAACATGCGTGGATACCAGCGGGTTTACACCGTTGTAACCGTGAAGACCAGCACCCATGAGGCTGTAAAGCGTGTTTCTTCCAACCAGAAGTCTATGGTCGATGTCAACAGCGTTGTTACTGAGTCTGGTGAGGCCTAGATGCTGTACAGATTCCATTTGTGAGATGGTGTCGGCATCGATACAGAGCTCTTTAGTCGTCTGTAGAGGCGTGCTCTCATTTAGCGTGACCGAGGCACTTTTTGAGGCATTTATTATTTGTCTGTCATTGTTCACTGCACTCTCCAAAATCAGAACCTGGGCTTTTTCGTCCCCCAGAGAAGTTGTCAGTAGGGCTATATCATCGGCACATGTAGGAGCAGATACATCGGTGTCTCCAATTTTCATGCCGAGGTCAGAGGATTCCAGGTCGGACAGAAGGGTGTTATTGTAGATCTTATACATTTCTGCTGACAGCGAGCTTCCCTGTCTTGTTCCCTGATGAAGCGTAAATAATTCGCTGAGCTCATTGTTCCATATGACCCTGTTGGCAGCCTCGTGATATGTATCTGCGATAATTCATCTGGCCTTGAAATCCTCTTAGGTATAGTTTTCGAAGAAGTTGGTTCTGCCACACTATGTCGAAGGCCTTGTGCGCGTCGAATGTGGTAAGGAAAAGGTTCTTTTTTTGGTGAGACGATTCGGCCTGCGCTTCAGTTATCATCAATGCAGCATTGTTGCAGGATGAGCTTTCAGTAAAACCTCTTTGCATGGGGTGCTGAGAAGCCTTGAGATCTGATTTAATACGTTGAAGGATCACTTTTTCGAGTACCTTGCCAATAACAGGCAGAATGGAAATACCACGGTAGCTTGAGGGGTCGTTAGGGGGCTTCCCCTTCTTGAGAATTGGATTGACCATTCCATGCTTCAGGATCTTTGGCAGCTTTTTCTGTTTTGCGATGTTGTTTAGTAGGCAGGTAACGTACTCTGCTACTGGCGAAAGCCCGTGTAGCAGATGTTCAGCAGTAAGGCCGTATAGATCTTTGGCTTTATTCCGATTGAGGTCGAGGATGGCCACTTCTACCTCCTGGAAGGTGAAGGAGATGTCGTCATCTGTTTTAGAAGCGAGGTCTTCGATGATCATGAAGTCTAGGTTCGTTCTGTCTTCCGTGTCGGGGATGAAGTAGGGATTTTCAGTTGGAATATCTAGCTTTCCAAAGTACTGATGCTATGCAGCAAGGAGGTCGTCATCTTCATACTTTATATCATTAAGGATGAGCTGTCGCGTCTGTTTAGCTTTGGTGCTTTTCTGTTGTATTAGTTGGTGGAAAAGTTTGGTATCGTCCTTATGTGCCTTCATGATTCGGGAGTACTGATAGCTTCGTCCTTTGGCAGCCTCAAGTCGTTGACTGCGGCGTACTTCCTTACGGGCTTCATCTTTTGCTTTGGATAGAGGATGTAATTTTGAGCGGGGATGTCCAGCCACTTTCCATTTATGGTGAGCTAATTTACTCTTCGTAATAGCATTGAGTACGGTGGGTTGGAGGCGTTGTATCCCTTCGCTGGACCTCTTAATCCTGGGCTTGGTGGAAATAGTGTTTACTGCAGTATGTAGAGTCCTCTCCAGTCGTTTAACTTCGCAGGAGATCTCAAACTCAGAGTCACAGTCTCTGCAGGGAGAGAGAAGCTCTGTAACAGCTTGGGCGTGGTCCCAATTAATGCGGGTGATTCTCTGTGATTGGGTTTCTTTGATCACTGGCTTCATAGGGATGGTAGATCTCACTTTTATGGTTACAGCAGTGTTTTCCGGGGTATTCTCTGGGGCCATAGGTAATGTTCTGGACAAGGCAATACGGTTCATATGTTCTTTTGGCAGGAGGAAGTAATCAATCTGGGCCTGATCACGACCGTTGACATGGAAGAAAGTCATGTGTTCATCTGGATTTGCTGGGCAGAGGTTGGCTTTCTGCATAAAATATGCAAGTTTTCTGTCGCGCGAGTTGCCCTTTCTCGATAGGAGAGAAGCGTTGAAGTCACCAGCCAATATTACAACATGTGACTGACGATATTTATGAGTAATATGTTCCAACTGGCTTAAAGTGTCATCGAATTCAGATTCGGGATGATTAGTAGAAGGCGTGTATACGTTGACCACACACAGAGGTAGAGGATCCAGCCTAACTTGAATGGCAATGATGTTATTGTCTCCATCAGGCAGTTCACTAGAGTAAGGGAGGAGTCTCTGATTTAGCAAAATGGCGACGCCTCCAAATCCTCTGGGTCGCTGAGAACGTGGAATAGGGTCGGTGGAATCAACTGATTTGGAATAAGGCACGAATTCTGAGTGAAGTTCGTCAAGTTTGTTTCTTTCGAAATGGAACAGCCAGTGTTCTTACAGGCAAACTAGGTCATTACTTTCTAGTAGAAGTTTGGCATAGGCTGCATTTGATACGATATTCTTTGTATTGAGTGAGGCGAAGTGAAGAGCGCTGGATTTGGTTGAGGTGTTAATGGGCCGTATGGAGCAGGTCTCCCTGGAAGCTGCCGAGGTAACCATGGAGATTTACTACAGACTGTGGAGGCAACCATGGGTAACGAGGGACTGGTGGTATCCAGTTTACTGCAGAGGCCCGGCCTGTCTCTAAAAAAGACTGCTGTCTTTGTGTCCGGTTTCTAGGTATAGAGAGGTTTGAAGGATCGGTGATCTCGTCGTTCGGCTCCTCAGGGCTGTTTCTAACATCGGTAGATGAGCACTTGGTGTTGTTGGGCATCGTGGAGGAGCATGGTGGTGCTTGTGGCAGTTCCTCGTCAGGTTGTGTAGGCGGAACAGTCATCTGGGTTGGCGGTATGATAACCCGTTCCTGCGCGGGAAACTGGAAGCTGAGTGGTAAAAGATGGAGGCGAGACGAGAGGGGCTGACATCTGGAATGGTGGCGTGTATACAGGGGCTGGAGTGTGAAAATTGGAGCTGGCCGGTGGACTGTTCCGGGGCATTCTTGACTGCGGGTGTTGATGGGCGTCATTCTCTAGTACCATTATACCATTTTTTATCTCTTAACTCATTTTCACATTCCAGTTTGTCCAATCGTTTGAGAACATCGCTCAAGTTGTTCACCTGTCCTTGGGATGATTGGTGACTTTCTCGGGTGGTACAGCTTCCCAGTGGCTGGGAGGGTTCTGATGATGCTGCCAGTTTCATTTTCAGTAATTTATTGGAAGCCTCTAGATCGCTGACTTTACGCTCCAGAATGACGATGTTTGCTTTAGCCAGGACAAGTTGTTCAAGCTGGTCTTTGACATCTAGTTCTTTCTTAGTCAGGATTTTCTCCCTTTTATCAAGCTCTTTTTTAAGATTTTTGAAGATCTGCATCGGAGTGAGCTCTCTTGTTGTTGGGGTTGTCAGCCTGTTTATTATTGTTTACCCGTTGGTTTTGTGGAGGGTCGTTTACGATTTCGACGATGGTACTTTCCATCAGGGGAGTAGGTCTGGTTGTGACGACAGCTGAGGTGACCTGTGCAGTTGGGTCCGAGTTAATGATGCCAGGGGCTGCTGGGACCGTTTGGTGTGGAACTTTTGGATTGGTAGAATCACTATTATTTACTTCTGTATGCCTCTCAGAGGCCTCTTTATCACATATCTCGAGGTTTATCATCTGACAGGGAGTGCAGGTAAAATTTAGGCGGGGCTCGGAGTTGTAAGCATCAATTTCGTGGTCAGATAGCTTGGTGCAGTGAAAATGTATCCAGCACAAGCATTTGGAGCATTCGATGGCGTTGATCTCTGCAGAATCCTCACAATGGATGCAATTGTGTCGTTCGTGATCGTCTGCCGGGGTCTGAATATCCATCTGTATTGGCCCGGATAGAAAACGGGATATAGCCTCAGACTGAATGTGGTGAGCTAATTGATTTGCAGCGCCAGTTGCTGTTTTCTTCTTATGCTTTGGTCTGGATGTCGGAAGGACGATTGTCGGAGGAATGCATCTTTGAGTTATAGTGGATTCTGATATTAGGGTTTGTGGGGAATTGTCGTTTAACAGCGTATCTGCACAGTTTGGCAACATGTTAATGGGCTGTATAGCAACATCCGTGAAGGACAGATTTGGCGATGCTTGCTTGGTAGACGGGATTCCTTCAAGGGTTGGTGTGTCAGGATTTGTGAGTCTAGTTATATTAATGGATCTTGAATTGATGGGAGGCCGCTTTCGCGGCTGGAGTGGAGATGTCCCCAATTGATCATCATCACAGCTGTTGGCTGAAGTGGTTTTAGAAGGTGTGGCAGAGCGAGGCTTTGACTGTGTTTTCATCCGGCTGGCAAGTAAAGGGTTTGATTTAGTACGCAGCAGTGCGTTAGCGATATGGAGCTCAATTTCTTGATCGGCTTCGGATGGGTTAAATTTGTTGACATAAACTTGTAAGTGAGGCATCAGATCAGAAGATAGGTCCATGGCGAGATTACCATTAATCATCGCTCGTGTAGTTGTATTGTAAATGTTCACTGTACAGGTTAATCCATCGCGCCTTTGGATAGTAAAGAGTTTATCGAGATAGGCGCCGTGGTCATCAGCACGTTGTTTCTGTTTGGTTACACTATACTGACTTTGTGCAAGGTTAAGGAGGTCCATCAGGGCTGCCTCAAACAGGCCAAGAGTTGAGGTGGAAAGAGTAACAAGAATGGTTTCCTTGGACTTGCAATCCACATCGAAGGGGGGTCGCGTAGTATGGGAAAGTTTTTTATGCAGTGCCTTCTGAGCGTTGAGTGTAAAGTTCACAGTACCAGTAGTTTTTTCCTTGCTATATTTGTTCCGAGCGAGGGATGGAGAGTATTTCTGGTTAGATTGTCGTTGACGACCACTTCTTCGTAGGTGCGACATGGTATTCTCTATATACGTTTGTTGATATCACTGCTAGGGTGGAGGTAGAATAGACGCTATGTTGTGGATTCAGCATACGCTAAGAGAATGATTCAATTACCGTATAATTTGTTACTGGATGTGGAATAGTCAGTATGTTGCGAATCCTACAGATCCAGTGGGATTGAAATGTCACTGTCGGGGAGCAGTACAGTTCAGAAGATGCGATTAGATAAAAGACTTGCGGCGGTTAGTTAAAAACATATATTAAAAGCTTGCCGTTTTTGAATAAAATCATGCACTAGGATAGTTCATGCAGCAGGATAGCTCATACAGCAGGATAGTTCAGTTCATTAATGAGAGGAGCGACCAAAAGAAGCAAGCAGGAAACAAACAGGTTTGATCCTACCTTCGTCCGTTGTCATACGGGCAGCGTACAATGAGTGAAGTTTCTTTTACCAGTTATCCATACCGGTTGACTCGTAGATATTACTCTGTATCTGAGATTCAGGCTGAAGTCTGTAATAATCGGTTCTGTTGATATCTTCTGGCGTCGAATGTGAATTAGAATCGAACAAAGTTTTTGTTGGTGTTTTTCCGAATTTCCAAGATGGCGTCGTCTTTGTCTTGAACAGCTGATCTCCGCAACGCTTTCCCGGGACAAGATTAGTCGATCTAACTACCAGCTAAATATCGGTTGAAAAGAACACACGTTAGCACACATGAACGAAGGCACACAGGTTAGCCACAATAATAAAAGTTCACACGAGTTAAAATACTGTAAAATACTGTACAAAGTCCGGGAAGCGATCTAAAAGCAGGAGCAAGCTAAAAACGTGACCGCACGCTTCGAGAGAGAGAGCTGTACCGTACCATCTTTAGTTGTTGATCGCCTTCTTAACGGCCGGCGACTGTTACCACCGCCGCTCTCACTCAAAACACTTTGATGATAATGTTGTTGAAATGGACCGTCTACGCCATTTTACGCTACCGGAAGTACGATATAACAAACTCATGCGCAGAAGCAATTTCCTCTTCTTGGAAACGCGAACAGTTGACGCGCGCACTCTGCATCAGACTCCTAAATAATTTACACGTTCGGCAGTATTAACAAAATTGTACCTCGCTGATTCCCAAATTGAATTAAGACTTTCATCTTTCGACAGGAAGTATTTTATTTCAAGCGCTACAACGTGACAAACCTCTTGTCAAATATTATCCGTCAAAAGTTCAAGCTGTGCGCGCCTCTACACACGAGGTCCTCATTTCGCTGTTTTCTCTGCCTGCTGAAAGCAGTGCTCAGGCCCCGCAAATAGTCCCCCGGCGAGGCATGTTATCGAGCAGTGAATCGAAATAAAATATGCAGCTGAATAGAACAAATACCATACTTGCCAGTGGTACCAACGGCTTTCCATTAATCGTTGCAATGAAGGCGGGGAAAAGTCGAGAAAATTCTGGTCTTTGGCAGAGACTACGTCCAGGTTAACGGATCGGGACTTTATTTACGGGGCGATTTAGACCCGTGGAGACTAATGGTCCTGTCTTATAGTCAGGAAAAACTTGATCACCGGCTCTGTGTCATGCTAACACAGCAAAAGATAGAGTTCTTACACGACAAGAAAGAGGTTTGAAACTTCCTTCTTTAGAGTGTCCAGGTTTCTGTGTTTTTAATGTTCGCGTATAGTTGCAGGTCTGATATGTTTAAGTTACATTTCCATTTATCTAATTTTATGCGTATTTTCGTCAATTTTCCTGTGGCACTACTTTCCTACTCAAAATATGTCGTCTGCTAAACCACAGATTTTGAGAGGCGCATGTTGAGTGATGTTGTGGGACTAACTCATTCTCATTAGAAAGCGTGTTTGGGCTGTAATTTAGTATTAAATAATACCAGTATAAGTGTAATTCATTGTAGAAAACATTGGGATGTTTCACTTTGCCTGTATTCATTTACATTTTCATGAAATATGTGTGTTGAGTTACAATAGAAGACGAAATTCATTTTATTATGCATTGTAAATTATATGAGAGAGAGAGGTCAGATTTACTTAGAGATATTGATTTTTCCATTTGTGCATCAGAGCGGGAAAAACTAATGCTACTATTCCAAAAAACTTCACCTCAATACACTAACCCATAGGAGTGGGCAAATCAAGCTCTGAGGTGCACCATGGAGTTGCGTACATAGCCATCGTAGCGCAGGGGATAAAAGTACGAGTACGGTATACTTGGGGTCACTGAATTTTCTGATCGAACGTCAAGGCAGACAACTTTTGTCGACAACAGTTGTCTTAGGAATAGAGAAGCTAGGACCAAACCCATACACAATGGAACCGGTTCAGACCTGTCTCAAAGGATTCGATTCAGTTTGAGGGTGAATTATTGGACCCACCGTCATCAGGGGCGTCGCTAGTGGGGGGGGGGGTCGTCAGGTGCGAACGATCCCCCCCCTTGGATGCGCAAAAAAAAAAAAAAAACAACAGAAGAAAAAGCAAAAAAAAAAACCAAAACAAAATTTTCAGCATCCCTAACTGACCATGTCCCAACATAAAAATTACAGATAGAGTGCCAGGACGTGTAGTGGTGTGTTATAGGCCTGTTTTGTTTGTGTCAAACCAGGAAGTCAAATGGAGTCCGGCATATTCTTCAATATCGATGCGGGTTTTTGCGAAACAAATGTGAAAATAGAACCATAAATCTATATACATTGTGTTCAGATTTGTTTCCGAGAAAATCTCCGGCAACGGGAGACCCCGGAGCTTACGGGGCCTAGGCGGCCCCTGGACCCTCGCCTGTCAGGTTGTGCGAATCGCTCATTTTAGCTTTGTGTAAATGAATGGCTCTCATATTTGTTCTAATGTTCCATGAGTTCATCGCCTTTTTATGTGTTTTTTTTTATTTGTTAAATATAACTAGAAAGTCAAATGGATTCGCGGGCATGAAGTATGATTTTATCAATATCGATGAGTGCTTATAAATGCGAAACATGCGTGAAAATAGAACCATAAATCGGCATATATTATGTTCGAATTTATTTCTGGAAAAACACTTAGAACACATCTCTGGAGATCTGGAACTTCGGAGCTTCCGGAGCCTAAGCGGCCCGTAAACCCTCGTCTGTTTGTCTGTGAGGATTTCCTTGTTTTATCTTTGCGTGAATGAATCGTATCGGTAGGCATATTGGTTTCCCTCCCAAGAACTAAAAGTCATCGTTTTGTATGTTTTAAATATAACTAGAACGTCAAATGGATGCAGGCATGAGGTGCGATGTTTTCAATATCGATGCATGCTTAGAATTGCGAAAACTCGTGAAAATAGAATCATAAATGTGCATGCTGTATGATCAGTTTTATTTTAGGACCCCGGAGCTTCCGGGGCCTAGGCGGCCCCTGGACCCTCGCCTAAAGTGCTATGATAGTCGACCCCCCCTTGAAAAATCCTAGCGACGCCCATGGTCATAACGTGGTAAAGCCTTTAACAACTAAACGCAATTAACGCCCGCCTTCATGCAGTTACGCTCTAACGTGTAGCAGAAAGACCCTAAAAACACAGCCACACCTAATCATAGCTCTATGTGTGTAGTCCATGCTAAGCACTAGTCTGATTGGCTAGCCTCCAATGAGAGACAGCAAAAACACGCATACTAGTAATTACACATTTTATTATCCCCTCCAACACAACACACCTGTGGAAGCCGCTCTTTTTAACAATTCTCGTATACACTTGTCCGAATCTGCCTGTAGAATCTGGAGTGTAGTTTGGGACAAATATTGATGGAAAATGACGTCGTCAGTCGTAGACAAAGCGCAAATACGGTCGGATTAGGTGCGGACGTCGGACTAAGCAGCTACCTACACCCCTGTTCACTAACCCATATGAGTGGACATTTCGACCTTGGGTACAGGGTGTCATCTTGAAGCTGTCGGTATGTAGATTACGATTGGTGTAGGTTTGACCGGAATTGAAGTGATGGTGTGCACGTGCAGCCGAGGAGTAGCGGAAACAAGCGTCTAGTCCGTCATTCAATATTCAGTCTTCCATTAAAGAATTTCCGCGTCCATAATTCAAAGACCTAATCCATATAATAACATTAGCACCAAATTAAAAGGATGAATCGTAGTATACATAAAACTAGGCTAATTTCCTGCAAGACACAAGCGGTCAACAGTTTTCAATGATGCCAGCAAGACATCATGATGTTCCAAAATATCAAATTCATATCGCTGCTCAGTATTCTTAATCCATGTGTTATACGTTGTGAAGTCGTTAACTAGATTATTATGTATCTCAGTCACGCTTGGTTGTGTCTGTTCATATGAGCACTATGGGGATCTTGAAATAGATAGGTTCATACAGCCCCTAGCCCCGGGTTAAGTGGAATTAGTTACGAAACTTACCGCCATAGACCTTGCACGCTACGCTCGTATTTTTCTATCAGCATGCAATATGTATCGCCAAATTTGAGAAACTTCGAATGGAGGCGCTTGAAGATATAGACCTGTTTCACAAGTTTCTGAACTAATGTTTTGTGACGTTGATTAAAATCGTCACATTTAATACAGGATCTAGCAAATGCGACCCCTTGCGAGAAAGATGTCATTTTACGGTTACGCAGGTCGATGTTTGGGGGATTTATCATCCATCCGGACTCTGAATGAGCTGTGTGGGTTGAGCTGTGTGGATTGAGCTGTGTGGGTTGAGCTGTGTGGATTGAGCTGTGTGGGTTGAGCTGTGTGGGTGGGTTAGCAGGCATGGAATGATGGGTCTGTCTAGCCTGCAAGCCTGGTAGAGTTACTTCATCCTGAGTACAGTACACTACACTCAACCTGGGAGAGCCGCGTTAGGTGTGTTTACGATTCTCGTTTGCTATTGTCAATGTATCAGACGCCTCCTTGGCTGTGTTCGCTCTTGTCCAATTGATTTTTTGAAACATCATGATGTCTTGCCCGCAACAGTAAACCTGTTGACCGCTTCTGTCTTGCAAGAAACTAGCCTATATTTATGTATACAATGATTTGTTTTTTTAATTTGGCGCTAATGCTGTTATATGAATGGGGGTCTTTGGATTATGGACGCACAAATTCTTGAACAAACGATGGGTGAACATTGATTGACAGACTAGATGCTTGTGTCCAGGGTACTGTATCAGAAAGATATCCGGCGTCCTCGATCGCAGCTGTGCGGCTTTTGACCTATGATGGAAGTGACGTCATCGCCTGAAGTGACGTCATAGCCAGGAAAGACGTTCTCGCACGCATGGGCTTGAATATTGAAATAGTCTTCTGCCCAGTCATTCACTAGCACATATCGGTCTCCAGCTTGGGGATAGTTGTCAAGCATCTGCATGATAGTGGGTAGGCTCAGTCCACAGCAACGATGGTAGAGATAAAAACAGGCAGTACTGTCCGAACACACTGCTGTTCAGGCCTTGCAAAGCCTGACTGTTCCAACACCACGTCTCTGTGACTTCGTCCATGAAGATCGTCAGATCGGAATGGATAGGTGGCAGAGCGTACCAGTCAAAGTATTTCCACTGCTGTTCTGTAAAGTACACGGCCATCCAATGTTCACCGGGATGATCCATCGGGTCTGTGTTCAGGACGTAAGCGGCAGGGTACACACGGTGTAGCGGAAACACGTCTCGGGTGAACATCCCTTAGGGTGCAGTCCACATTAGACCCCTCGTTGCTGGAAATAAACCCTTGGTATAGCCCTTCCGTCTTTCTGAGATGCCAAACCATCCAGAACACCCATATAAAAGTATATATTTTCTTCATGGGAATGCTCATACCATTAATTCAGCATACAAGCCAGTTATGCAAATTCAACTCGGGATAAATTTTCTTCCCTCGGAACGTACTCCATATTTTCTGGAAAATCTATTAAAATGACCCAAAATACGCCATATTTCGTTCATTTCCTTTTCTTGACAATCGATTTCAATAAGATTTCGTCTCAGTGTTCCCCGTCTCGAGGCGAGATGAAAAAGCTATTCAAAATATGGGGTCGACCAGGCCGTTTTCTGTCACATATTCCATATGTAACATAACCGTATTTTGAACACCTGAAAAACGTACGAAACTGAGGCTGACGAAGGTTGACTTCACGGTCCGACTCGACAACCATCCGCATATATCATTTTGAAGGAATGGTAGTACCCAGAAGCTTGGTACTATAAATACTGGTTACCAAAAAGGGAAGGATAATTATCATGTGGTCAGATCCGGACGCTCTGCTGTATTAAAATTTTTGAGGGGGACCAATAATCCGAAACTATGGACTACTCCCTTAGAGGATTGTGCGTGTCCATGAGTCCCCAAGACCAAGTTTTCTTTGTTGACGCTCATGTTTCCGTCGGGCGCAGAGAACACTTTGGTCTGCACACGTCGGATAGGGTACTGGGCTGGTTTTCTCTCCAAGGCTTTGAAGTGCCCCAATTGAACGGCGGCATTCGATTTCACTTTTCGGACATACAGGACTGCGTTTCGGACATACAGGACTGTGTTTTGGATGCTGATCTTATAGTCAGCTGCATGCCCCTCTACATCAGTGACCATCAAGGCGTAGGCCGGAGGCGCCTGTATTAGTAAGATTTTTTTACATTGTTCAAGAGGTAACGGTCTTGCATGAAAGGAGTCTGCATTCAGACGACCGATGTCCAGGTGGAATGAGGGGGCTGTCAGCTGCGATGTTTTATCCTGTCGGTCGCACGACAACAACGTTTCGATGTACGTCCGATAGAGGATGTTGATGGAGCCACGGGTGAGTTTATCGCGAAGCGAAATGTCCACCTGCTGAAACATAGGGCGAAGCCAGACATTCGTCGGTCTCACCGTTGCTAAATCCACATCACCCGTATCCGCACTGCTGACGGTGAACTCGATGGGGTCTATTTCATTGATGCTGGATAGCGGGAGATGTTCTGTCTATAGTGATTGCTCGGCAATGGTCTGCGTCGGTGGGACGTTCCACAAGTCAAATTCTCTGTTGGTGGAGGGCTAAGACTCTGGGTGGATGAAGGACATGTTTACGCAAAGATATCTCGGTGGGGCAGGTATCTTATTCCCTAGGACACGTGCTTTGGCGACCAAGGCGGCTCTTGCTTCTTTGTCTCGGCGTGTCAGTGCTTCTGGAACAGAGACACCGCTAAACGCACCACTTGGGACAGCTTGTTTTCCGACCACTTTCAACTCGCGCGTCACCAGTGACACTGCCAACACCACCGAAACTCTCCTCTCTCTACTACTCCTCTTTGCGCATGCACACGCGTATCACCACCAATCGGATCTACCCGATAAGAGCTTCAATAGGATACCTCTCATGCTTGGATACAGCCCGAGACTAGTCCTTCACAAACGACTTTATATGTCCACTCACTCACCATCGTTAGTGCGTCACTGTGTTAAGACGAGCGTTGGGCACGCCTCACTCTCTCACTCCTTCTTTTAGATAGACTCTTTTGTACCCAGAAAGGAGGAGGTAAATCTACCATGACAGACCAACCTACATCACCAGTATGCCTGAGTTCATGCGTTCGGAATACACTCCAGGGTCCACGAATCGCCCCTTTGGGGGTACCTGTAGCCATGTCTCAATGGCGCACCTGAGTGACGCTGCACTTTGTCTACTATATATATATATATAGCTACTCGCCTATCCCTACCATAGGATTATATAGTCCGTCTTTTCCCCACGTGGTGTTGTAAATCCATGTTCCGCTTTTTACATTTTCGGAACAAATCCGAATTTTACATACTGCCGCTAACACACTCTGCATCTCTCGGCAGGCCACGATCCGCTGGGAACCGATATTAGCCCTCTAGACCTGGCTGATAGAGCTTTCCATAGTTTAGGGATAAAGTCCGTGTTTCCGGATTATTTCCGGGGAAAATTTTACATGCACCCAACAATGACTTGATCGGCCTCGAGGAACGCTTTACATGGATGCCCCATACGACCCAGTACGCCCACTACTGACCCACCTCGAACCCAAAACGTCCACCCCAGTGCCATTTTTCCCACAATTCCCTGCCTGCGCATGCGCACCATATTCCCACTGTCACTGCACATCGGTGTAAAAATCACGAGTGCTTCAAACTGATACTCCACCCGACCCATTCGGACCAATATTGGTCCACCTAGACCCCCGAACGTCCATTCCAATGCCCTTTTCCTCACGATTCCCTGTCTGTGCATGCGCGCTATAGCCTTAATTCAACGACCCACCCATCCAGTTGGATGGGCCCCCAATGACTGCTTCACTTTGTTACATCGCACGATCCAATCGGACCAATATGGACCCGCCTCGACCCCAAAAGATCCATCTCAGGCCTGCCTATACATTACGCATGCATCATCAGAACTATTCAACAAAAGTCAGCCAATGGCCACGAGACTTCTCCCATCGTGTGTGTTCTACATGCCGAGACAGAGAAAATGTCCATGCGTGGGTTGTCCATTGGGTTTAACAGTGAAATAACTGAAGCGTACGGTCTTATTTAGGGGCGGATAACTCCTGCTGTGCCGTCATGTAACCGGAAGCAACCTCTGACCCGGACCTTGTCTTTGACCCGAAAGTGACATTTGACCAGGATGTGACGTCATCCTTGACGTCACCGCTACGTCACAACACCGAATCAGGGGCAGATAACTCTGGGCGCGCACAAATGTGCGGGAATTTACTTGTTATATACTACTGGGAGTACATAAATATATGTTACAAGGTGTAATTCCTGCTTTAAATCATGTAGATGCAGTTTCTCTTACCAATATCTTGAAATGATAACGTTTCCGCAAGTGGATGATATAAACGTCGTGAATAATTGTTGATATTTTAATAAACGGGTTATAAACGTTTTATTTGTTCTTTTCCAATGATTTTATGTACCAGAAAACAAAATTTCACTTTTGGCGAAAAGTATCTTCGAAAGGTGAGATTTTCGGAATATTACGGGTCATGCATATGTTTTTATATTTCATACATGTCATAGTGCCCATGTTTAAGGGCTTACTTGTCCAGTTGTTACATTTCATCTGTCAAGGAGATTATGCACGAAAATCTGATTTTAATCCGATCAGATTTCCACAACCCTTTCTCAGTCTTTTGGTTCTTTCTTCTCAATGGCTTGGAGGATGATCATGAAAAGTCACTCACTTATCATATATCAATCTAGATATTATCATATATCAATCTAGATATTATGATATATCAATCTAGATATTATCATATATCAATCTAGATATTATCATATATCAATCTAGATATTATCATATATCAATCTAGATATTATCATATATCAATCTAGATATTATCATATATCAATCTAGATATTATCATATATCAATCTAGATATTATCATATATCAATCTAGATATCATATATCAATCTAGATATTGAAAAAAAAATGTGAAAAAAATATATATTTACAATCTGTTTTACGTAAATGTATTCAATGGGCGTGTGAATCGGGCTTAGAGCAGTTAATCAAGAACCTCAAATGCAACGTCAAATTGATCTACAAGTGTCAAACCGTAGTGATAATGTATAATATGTGAAGACAACATCGCCTGGGAAATACAGGAATATTAAATTAAAACGTAATATTGAAAATGATTTGGTTAATATTTTCAACTACATGGGGAAAATAGTGGACCAGCACTATATTGTTTGACACTTGTAGATCTTTTCTTCCGCCCGTCAAGAATTGCAAAACAAAGCAAAACCACAGCAATCTCGACATAAGTTCCTAGACTCTTGTTCCACAGTTTTGTTCTTTTGTCCTCCATTGGTCTACCCCAACAATAGATCAGTCACTCACGCTTGGACCTGGTACACGTATATTGCACAAGGAAGAAGTTAACGTGTGTTTGTGACATGCATGTTTTGCTGAGTCCGGGTAAGGTATACTGTGATTATCAGATCGTAAAACTTTTCAAGAGACGATCAAAGATGGAACTGTTAAGCGGGCGAGGGTGAGGAGAATTTATTTGCAACAGAATTATGTCGATGTATTTCAGGTTAGTATATTTTTTTCATGAAATATAATGAACAATTACCAACTTGGTATCGAAAAACAGAGAGAAATTTGTAATTTCTTCCACAAAGCGCCCCAATAATGGGAACTTTTCGGGCAATTAGCAGCCACTGTGATCGGTGTGCTCGAGTTGGGGTACCGACATTATCCCCCAACGACAGTTTCCCCAGCGACATTTTCCCCCACGACAGTATCCCCACTTGACATTTCCCCCAGGCGACATTTTCCCCCACCCTAATGTTACGTGCTGTAATAATTACGATCTGTTTTCTGGCTGTTATTTATTTCTTCGCACGGTCTTATCTAGGACTACCGACCGCATCAGATTTGAATTCCAATGAACTATCGTGCTATTTTGTCAGTTTCCGTCAGGCTATATATATTCTGTGCCTATAAATTGAATAATCAATATTTTTGGGTAGATTTTTTTGTGATAATGTATTGTTTGAAAGTTCAGTTTTGTCTAAATCATTATGAATTAAACACTTTTAATTTAAAGTTCAGTTCTGTCTAAATCGTTATGAATGAAATATTTTCAATTCAAGTTCGAAAATATCGACAGTGTTGATGAAGTGATCAAATAATAATATCAAATCTTTGCCGCTTTCATGAAGTGGGAATTTTTGATCACTTTTCATTCATTGGCATATAATCTTCTTAAATTACGATTCAAATAAGTAACTTTAAATGCAAACTTAAAAAAAATCAAGGTGGGGAAATGACCGCGACTGCGATTGTCGGCAGATCGTAATCATTACAGCACGTAATATTAGGGTGGGGAAAATGTCGTGTGGGGATACTGTCGTGGGGGAAAATGTCGGTGGGGAAAATGTCGCTGGGGAAACTGTCGTTGGGGGATAATGTCATGGACTCGCTTGGGTTACCCCGTGATGAGGGAAAATTGTTCAACAAAACTGCACAGTTCAAAATAGTAACAAGCAGCCAGAGGATGCTAGGTCCCCCGCCAAAATGGCAGCAATATTTATAAGCGCTGTCGGTTTCAGAAGATATTCATGAGGATGGCAACAGCTACTTCACAGGCGTAAGAAGCAGAGGGGTCTTTCAACCTTCCCAGGTTTTGAGATCAACTCCGAATGGCTGACTGAATGTTGATTGCTACTGTAATATATTTTCTTTACCATGTAGCATGAAAATTATGTAACCGAAATGTAACCCCAAGAGACAACTCATGGCATATTATCTGCAAACTAAATTTGACAAGAATATGAAGGCATCCTCAACCTATTGCCCAGAAACCAAATTTAGACTTTGCCACAAGGAGTCATCACCTGTAGGTGCAAGCAGGCAAAACACAATCCGAAATGACATCTCATGTCATGGTATCGGCATATGAACTTTGAGACTCTGAAGAGGGCTCCTCAAGTTATTGCCGGTACTAGATGCCCACCGGTGTTCATGTTATTTGGGGCGGGTCACATATGAATACAAAATTTGAGAATAATCTGATGAGCAGTTGACAAATTATTGCCTGGAAACAAATTTTTCCACCAGGAGACGCCACCTGTAGGAAGAAGCGGGAAAAATACAATCCCAAGGAACATGGTATCGTGGGGACATCTGCATACCAAATTTGAGAATAATCCGATGAGGGTCCTCAAGTTATTGCCCAGAAACCAAATTTAGATTTTGACACCAGGTGACGCCACCTCTAGGCGCAAGTCAGTGAAATGCATTATCGAGCGACATCTTATGTCACGGTACATTCATACAAAATTTGAGAAGAATCCGATGGTCAGTTCTCAAGTTATTACCCGGAAACGAATTTGTGATGCTGCCACCAGGTGGCGCCACCTGTGAGTGCAAGTGAGCGAAAGGCAATCCCAAGCAACAGCTCCTGGCATGGTAAATGCATGCCAAATTTGAGAAGAATCCGATGAGCCACAACGTTTCTCATGTTACCCAGAAAGGTACATATGTAGGATATTTCAAAGAAATTCGACCAAGTGTTTCCAAGTTACCACTTGCAGCATGGAATAATGGAATGAACTCTAGTGGCGCCACCTCTGGGTGGATTTTGCTGAAACGCATCACCAACGGTGTTTTGTCGCAGGGGATGCAATTACCAAATTTCGAAGAAATCTGACAAATTGTTCGAAAGTTGTCGCTTGCGAAGGATTTGAACAAACATGAACGGAAATGCATTGGAGATGGGAACAAGACCCAGTGTCGCCACCTACAGGCGAATCTTGCTGAAACGTAATATCAGCGACGTCTTTTCACAAAGAATGCAGATGCCACCCCGGAGGAATCCGATGCATTTAGAGTTATCACTTACACAAAGTATTTGCACGGACAACAATTAAATATTGGAACAAGACGCAGTGGCGCCACCTACAGGCGAATCTTGCTGAAACGTATTACCAACAGACGACTTGTCGCAAAGAATGCAGATGCCAAATTTCGGAGGAATCCGACAAAGCATTTAGGAGTTATCGCTTATAAAACATTTGCACGAAGATCCACGGACATGCACTAAAGATTGGAACAAGACCCAGTGTCGCCACCTACAGGCGGATCTTGCTGAAACGTGATACAAACAGACGTCTTGTCGCGAAGAATGCAGATGCCAAATTTCGGAGGAATCCGACAAAGCATTTAGAAGTTATTGCTTACGAAGTATTTGCACGGACATGTCCGTGCATGCACGGACACATAGAAGTAAGACCCCAGTGGCGCCACCTACAGGCGGATCTTGCTGAAACGTAATACCAAGAGACGTCTTGTCGCAAGGAATGCAGATGCCAAATTTCGGAGGAATCTGACAAAGCATTTAGAAGTTATTGCTTACGAAGTATTTGCACGGACATGTCCGTGCATGCACGGACACATAGAAGCAAGAACCATTTTAAAGTCCCCCGCCGCATTGCGGCGGGGGACAAAAACAGAGTATTATTGGTATGGTAAAGTTTTCACTGACCTGAAGGTTTTAAATATATTTTTCTTCAAAAGCGAAATTTTGGGGATCGATACACAAACATTGACAAACCTTTCCAAATGAAGTCTGGAATCTGAAACAAATATTTATCTCACAACTCCAGCTCTTATTCGTTCCGTCACTATCGTGACCTGTGTATCTGTTGTATCTATACATATTGCAAGCATATTATCCCAGGCGTATACGATATTTGAATTGATGAAATAAATAATTGATGATGATTAAAATGATGATAAATGAATATTCCAGCAAGTGTTACGTCCCCTGCCACAATAATTTTCTATGTATCGGAATATGTTGGTTGATTTTCCCTTAACCCACTTTCGTCTGTTCATGGGTAAAGTATATGCAGAAAATCGGCAATGTCCAAAACGTCATAAATTTGACAAGTAATATTTCTTCTTACAAATAAGATATGCACATCCCCAAAAAATATTAAATATGTGTACACATTTTCAGAAGTATACAATGAGAACTGGTGGACTAATTAATTTCACAAGAACATGGTCTATATAATAGAATAAATGCGAAAAATCGGCCAAGTCCAAAACGTCACGTCATAAATATGACAAAAATTAATATTCATCTCATAAATAGAATATGCACGTCCCATAACAATATTAAATATCTGCATACAGTTTCAGAAGTATCCAGTGAAACTGTTGGACTGGTTGATTTCAAATGAACATATATTGGAGTAAATACAGAAAATCGACAAAGAGAAAAAAAAAACGTTCAAAACGTCAAATTTATATTTCATCTGATAAATACGAACTGCACAACTTCACACCATGTTAAACATGTGTACGAAGTTTCAGAAGATTCTGGTGAAAACTGTGGGATTACATGGTATAACTCAGGGAAACGGACAGACAGATGGACAGGTCAAAAACCCTATGTCTCTCATCATACAATTGTCTCCGCTATATTGCTGTAAACCCCGTTCCCTCGAAATGTGAGACAGGTGTATCTAGATGTTAATTTGAATTAACTATGCTTCAAAAGAGGATTGAAATTGCTTGAATTTACACAATTTAGCTATCAACTTGCTGCATGAATAATTAATAGAATTTTTTGTTTAGGTTGTATGACATGCGGGCCCATTGATTGGACTCTCCGTACGACATGTTGGGGAATAGGTTATGACCCTCGCACTGGTTAGGCGCCTCGCCCTTGTCCATTTCATTCTTTAGTTTTCCAGGCATTCGCGCGGCGTCAATGTGAAAATTCCTTGGTGTTGTTCCTTTGATTTGTTGATTATATCCAAGTAGATCCTTTGTTCTTATTAGATCATGTACATTTAGATCATGTTACGCGTTAAATTTTACTATCTAAGAAAAGCATAAAAAGGACTGCAAACAATTCTTACGAGTATTTGCAACACAATAACCGGTTACATGAATTAAAAGGGCTTTGTCTGTGCATGGAGCATGGTCTGGGCAGTTAACTGGTCGACTTGAAATGGCGAAGAGTGCCGATTTCCAACTTCCCATATGAAGATAAAGAAGAAATATTTAATATTTGAACGAAAACTATTGCACATACCAAAGAATTAATATAAATTCATACTTAGCACGTGAAATATATTGCCTGTAACTCAGCAGTTATGTTGAAAGGGTCATGCTATAGGTATGGTCCCTTGAACATAAGAAGACGTACATGTAATATAGGTCCTATGTATGCCTATGGCATGGTGTTGTTGTAACATAATTTTTTATTCTTTTATAATATTCTGCAGTTTTATATCCAGGTGTGTGTGAAATTTTGTTAACTTCAAATTATTGCAAGAGTCAAAACAAGATTTTCCACATCAACAACATGCCACAGTGCATGGTCCTCAAATTATTATACAATGTGACACAACCAGGCATTGCTTCAGAAATATCGGCAACGATTTGGTGTAAGACTCACGAAATATAATTGGCAAAGGATTTGCTGCAAGTTGTATTGTCAGTCTTTTGTCCAGGATATTACCTTTTCAATGGGAGGTCTTACACCAAAGCCTTGCCGAAATATCACCTCCGGAAGCAGTATGTTTAAGGCCTTCGTACTGGCATCCATCCTTGCAACCTCACCTTGGCAAGCATTTATTTCCATTTATAGCAGTAATACTAGAATATATTTGCACAAAATTTCTCGCCCATGTCGAAGTTGTATAATATGACAAGAGACTGTTTTAATTAAAACCTTGCAAAACACCATAACACCAAAGATATGATGGATAATTCTCAAAATTTAGAAAATCTGTTTTCTTCAATTCTCCATAGACATTACAAATATAACAGCATTTTGCACACTTGATAGTAAAAACACCCAAATTGTTCAAACAGAATCGCCCAGTCTTTGTGCTCATGGTATCTGTGGTGGAGAAAATCCCACTGTACAGTCACAGACAGGGTTGCAAGGTCTTGCAGGCTAAAGCATACACCCAAGTTCATATGCAAATATTCTTCCAAAGCCAAAGAACTGGAAACACTGAAGGAATCAATGCACTGGGCTTGTAAATGCAGGTCACCTGTAGAATACAGATCCCAATTTTTATGCAAATACTCAAAGCCCCAAACAAAAGTTTCTGCCAGTCTAGATTGTCAGAGGCAGCCTGCCACTCATTTACATTTCAAAGACCTGTTTCCTGAATAGACTGTAATCACTGGCTTGATGCAATGACTTTGGTGTAAATGCCAAACTGACAAGTATAATGAATATTCATCCCCAAAATACTTTTGGAGAATTCAAAAACAAATTTTCAAATATATTTTCCATTATACTGTAAATGTTAAATAATTTGATTAGTTAATATATATAAAACTGTGTTGCTTTCTTATATCTTCGACATGGCCAAGCATTTCTTGAAAAATATGTTTCTGTATTGCTGTGCACATGGGAGCCCAAGCTTGTATCTTTGTTATATTTTGAGTGCCTAGATGGATGCCAGCACAAAGGCCTTAAGTTCAGCCCTGTTAATTCATGTAAATATCTCCGTAGATTTGGACAGGTAAAATAGCATGAAAGTACTAGCATATGACCAGAGGGACCAGGTGCTGGATATGTCCAAATCTGGTGCTGTCGGAAATTCTGTTGTCCTCCGAAATTTACTATATATTTTAATGATTTTTTTTCCATAAAAATATATACATAAAATAGTAATAAGTCCATATTAGAAATATCAGAAATATCACCTCCGGCAGCGGTATGTTTAAGGCCTTCGTACTGGCATCCATCCTTGCAACCTCACCTTGACAAGCATTTATTTCCATTTATAGCAGTAATACTAGAATATATTGGCACAAAATTTCTCGCCCATGTCGAAGTTGTATAATATGACAAGGGACTGTTTTATTTAAAACCTTGCAAAACAGCATAACACCAAAGATATGATGGATAATTCTCAAAATTTAGAAAATCTGTTTTCTTCAATTCTCCAAAGACATTACAAATATAACAGCATTTTGCACACTTGATAGTAAAAACACCCAAATTGTTCAAACAGAATTGCCCAGTCTTTGTGCTCATGGTATCTGTGGTGGAGAAAATCCCACTGTTAAGTCACAGACAGGGTTGCAAGGTCTTGCAGGCTAAAGCATACACCCAAGTTCATATGCAAATATTCTTCCAAAGCCAAAGAACTGGAAACACTGAAGGAATCAATGCACTGGGCCTGTAAATGCAGGTCACCTGTAGAATACAGATCCCAATTTTTATGCAAATACTCAAAGCCCCAAACAAAAGTTTCTGTCAGTCAAGATTGTCAGAGGCAGCCTGTCACTCATTTACATTTCAAATACATGTTTCCTGAATAGACTGTAATCACTGGCTTGATCACTGGCCCAACTGACAAGTATAATGAATATTCATCCCCAAAATACTTTTGGAGAATTCAAAAACACATTTTCAAATATATTTTTCATTATACTGTAAATTTTAAATAATTTGATTAGTTAATATATATAAAACTGTGTTGCTTTCTTATATATCTTCGACATGGGCGAAGCATTTCTTGAAAATATGTTTCAATATTGCTGTGCACATGGGAGCCCAAGCTTGTATCTTTGTTATATTTTGAGTGCCTAAATGGATGCCAGCACAAAGGCCTTAAGTTCAGCCCTGTTAATTCATGTAAATATCTCCGTAGATTTGGACAGGTAAAATAGCATGAAAGTACTAGCACATGACCACAGGGACCAGGTGCTGGATATGTCCAAATCTGGTGCTGTCGGAAATTCTGTTGTCCTCCGAAATTTACTATATATTTTAATGATTTTTTTTCCATAAAAATATATACATAAAATAGTAATAAGTCCATATTAGAAATATCAGAAATATCACCTCCGGCAGCGGTATGTTTAAGGCCTTCGTACTGGCATCCATCCTTGCAGCCTCACCTTGACAAGCATTTATTTCCATTTATAGCAGTAATACTAGAATATATTTGCACAAAATTTCTCGCCCATGTCGAAGTTGTATAATATGACAAGAGACTGTTTTAATTAAAACCTTGCAAAACAGCATAACACCAAAGATGATAATTCTCAAAATTTAGAAAATCTGTTTTCTTCAATTCTCCAAAGACATTACAACTATAACAGCATTTTGAACACTTGATAGTAAAAACACCCAAATTGTTCAAACAGAATTGCCCAGTCTTTGTGCTCATGGTATCTGTGGTGGAGAAAATCCCACTGTTAAGTCACACACAGGGTTGCAAGGTCTTGCAGGCTAAAGCATACACCCAAGTTCATATGCAAATATTCTTCCAAAGCCAAAGAACTGGAAACACTGAAGGAATCAATGCACTGGGCTTGTAAATGCAGGTCACCTGTAGAATACAGATCCCAATTTTTATGCAAATACTCAAAGCCCCAAACAAAAGTTTCTGCCAGTCAAGATTGTCAGAGGCAGCCTGTCACTCATTTACATTTCAAAGACATGTTTCCTGAATAGACTGTAATCACTGGCTTGAAGCAATGACTTTGGCTTAAATGCCCAACTGACAAGTATAATGAATATTCATCTCCAAAATACTTTTGGAGAATTCAAAAACAAATTTTCGAATATATTTTCCATTATACTGTAAATGTTAAATAATTTGATTAGTTAATATATATAAAACTGTGTTGCTTTCTTATATATCTTCGACATATAAGAATGACCTACTTGGAGTTGTTGGAATAAAGAATGCTACACCAACCACCTCGCTGGGGGTCTAATAACACCCCAGCCACCAGTCAGATGTTTGGACCGGATTCCGGGCCTTCGCGCACATCGCCGGAAGTGACATCATTTTTAGTAAAGGACTGAAGGAGTTGCTGGCCGGATTCAAACTGAACCGTGCACGTATGAATATTATTGACATGTGACGGCTCACCTTGTTTGAAAAAGAAGAAATCAAAGCGCTAAATTCAATCTCTATGTCAACAGATGGGCTGAAAAAGTATGTATCTAATTGTGTATTTGTGGAAAATTTGAATTTGATATCTGCTATAGTTTATTTTCTATTGAATTATCTTTATTTCGTTGCAACGTCTTAGGCAAAATGGCAAGATTTTACACGTGCAGAGGCAAAAATGTATGTACGGCCACGTGCTTATTTGCTCGTTGATTCTCCAAAACTTGGTTGAGTCATTTTATTTATCGTTTTCCTGGACTGTTATGGTATTTATTTTCTGAAAGTAATTCTTTCATCCCATTTCATTCATTTTTGCTTCACAAAGGTATTGAAAACATTTTTCCCCAAAAAACGGAAATACATTTTTTGTCATTTCATGTCTCGTGGTATAATTGTGTCATAAAATTTGGTCATTATAATGAAGAGGGCGTTTTTGGAAATCTCAAAGATCGTGATTTTCCGTAAAACACTATCCCCTCAGAAATATTTTGGAAGAAATCGTTTATGAGCTTGTAATATGTACATAATCTGAATTCTGACTCATATTAAATCCAAGTTTGGATATGGAAATATATCCTAATTTTGAAATTTTGCCCAATTTTCATGCTAAACGGCAATGTAGAATTTCAGCATCTAATATAGGCCTATAAAAACAAGACAGAATCTACAAAACTGCCAGTGCTGCAAACTTCTTCTCGCCGAAATTATTCCCTGTGATATTGCAAATACAAGCATAATTATTTCGTGTTGTTGTTGTTGCAGTATACTTCTCATCACCTATCACTGTTTTATATCTGCATACGAACAGAATAACTATCAAACTACACCAGTTTGAATATATGGAGTATTAAAAAAACTCAGTAAGTCCCCTTTCCTGACCTGGTGCAATAAGAATTCATCTTCGTCTGTCTAAGACTGATCCGATGTAATTTCTTCTTCAGCTGAGCCAGTACAGATGTTCTAGGCAGAATAAACATGCATTCATTGTCTTTGAAAGGTACCATGCTCATTCACAATCATGGTAAGAGAAATAAGCCAGGCTATACTATCTATTGTCTCCATTGATTTTCATTGTCCCTATACTGAGGTAATAATTTACATATAAATGAGTACACCTAGGCTTAGCCTTTGCCCATTTGAGCACTGGGTAACTTGTACAGGAAGGTTTCTCCCAATTCGGAAAGTGTTTTATCGCCCTTGTTCCACTAGGGGCGTGGTGGGGTGCAGAGAACTCCCGATAAGTACAAAAGTCCTTCACAATTAGTTTAATTAATTATAGATATTCCATTTTTCTAAAAAGTTGTCTTTCTAATGTACACGTATACATGCTCCATCAGTTCATGTAGAATATATAAGCAGTAAAGTTTTTCAAACAAACATTCTGGGATAGTTCATTAATATATTATACAAAAATATTGCCGGTGCCTTTGTAAAATGTGAAACCGAGACGACTTCTTAACGGAGGAAGCGTTTCATACCTCTAACTTTGAAGAGCGGCAATTATTCAGGGGGAGATCAGACACTTTCCGGAAAGGGCTATACTACCTGTCGGCCTGATGTTTAATGGTGTTTTTTTGTAATGCCGAAGGAGAATTACTATTCCAAGAGAACTATACGCTTTTTCAGCTAAAATTGCCTTTTAGATACCATGACCTATGAAATTGAGTGGAGATACTTTGCCTTTATTATATCCTGCCAAAAAAAAACACATAAGATTTGATGGTTTGTGCTATTGTAATGAGAAATTGTCAAGCAGTTTTCAGCCACAGCAGTTTTTACTGGTCCTTAATTTAAGAAATTATGTTTTCTTAGGCGTGCTGAATGGGTATTTTACGCACGGTTAGTGCGGGAAAGTTTATATTTTAGGGCAAGGGCGAAGCCCGCGTCCGAGAATTTTTAAACTTTACCCAACTAACCGTGCGTAAAATAACCATTAAGCACGCCTATGATAACATTATTTCTATTCTGTTGCACTACTCAAATTGATTATCAACAAATATCATAAACTTGGTGCACTGATTTTGGCACGATGCTTCCGTCTCGGTTGGCATCGTGCCAATGTCAGTGGACGAGTGTATGTGGTCCCTCAAATGGTGAGTTATTCTGTACGCTGAGCCAGGCTCTCTAGAACATACTTGGATTTGGTCCATTTGTGTCATATATTAATCAATTTCACGATGAAAACAGCGGTTAAAGTCGAGCAGGAATTTCTATCTTGTAATTTATTTGTTTGTTTATTTGATGGTATGAAGCAGACGACCCCTTTCTCAACGTCATGTAAAATAGAATCTCTTAACGAACACCTGCACTTAACACCTGTACATGTAACACAGTCGTGCTGTACCACTCACTAATTACACGGTTACCAAATTGTTATAGACACAAGTGAAAAAGAATACAAATAATTGACCTTATACTATTGCAGTCATATAACTTATTTACAGTCGTTCAACAGTGAAACAAGTTAATTACAAGTTAGTAAGTTACAAGTAGATATTTAGTATTAAATGACAAGCCAGACACTCTATATATAGCTGATAATATTGCAGTCATGCAAGTCTTTCAACATTGAAACAAGTTAATTACAAGTTATTAAATTACAAGTAATAACACGATATCAAACTTCTCCGACTCCTCATGTAAGACCCCTCCCCCTAACACAAAATTCAACAAACACTTTTTGTGGTGGTGTCGTACGGTACATGACGACGAACGCTTTATTGACAACCACTTTGGAGACTCTAACCCCACACATTCTACACTGGGACTATAACCCCACACATTCTATACTGGGACTCTAACCCCACACATTCTACACTGGGACTCTAACCCCACACATATTCCAAAAAAAAAACTCTAACCCCATACACATCTCGGGGGACTCTAACCCCGCACACATCTCGGGGGACTCTAACCCCGCACACATCTCGGGGGACTCTAACCCCAAACACATCTCGGGGGACTCTAACCCCACACACATCTCGGGGGACTCTAACCCCACACACATCTCGGGGGACTCTAACCCCACACACATCTCGGGGGACTCTAACCCCACACACATCTCGGGGGACTCTAACCCCACACACATCTCGGGGGACTCTAACCCCACACACATCTCGGGGGACTCTAACCCCACACACATCTCGGGGGACTCTAACCCCACACACATCTCGGGGGACTCTAACCCCACACACATCTCGGGGGACTCTAACCCCACACACATCTCGGGGGACTCTAACCCCACACACATCTCGGGGACTCTAACCCCACACACATCTCGGGGGACTCTAACCCCACACACATCTCGGGGGACTCTAACCCCACACACATCTCGGGGGACTCTAACCCCACACACATCTCGGGGGACTCTAACCCCACACACATCTCGGGGGACTCTAACCCCACACACATCTCGGGGGACTCTAACCCCACACACATCTCGGGGGACTCTAACCCCACACACATCTCGGGGGACTCTAACCCCACACACATCTCGGGGGACTCTAACCCCACACACATCTCGGGGGACTCTAACCCCACACACATCTCGGGGGACTCTAACCCCACACACATCTCGGGGGACTCTAACCCCACACACATCTCGGGGGACTCTAACCCCACACACATCTCGGGGGACTCTAACCCCACACACATCTCAGGGGACTCTAACCCCACACACATCTCGGGGGACTCTAACCCCACACACATCTCGGGGGACTCTAACCCCACACACATCTCGGGGGACTCTAACCCCACACACATCTCGGGGAACTCTAACCCCACATATATTTCAGCATATATATTTCCAGGGTGTTTAAATTAAGCGTTCATTGTAGCATCGACGTGTACCGTAGACGAGAATGGTTAAACAGAGACCCTCTCTCTCTTATAAAACACATAAGGCGCTCGACTGAACACAGTTCACAGTCGGAGCTATACTCACGTCTTACACCCCATGGAGAAAGAAGTTTCCTTTTAATTCATTCCATTCAACCAAAGGAAACTATATTTCTCCGACTCCTCATGTAAGACCCCTCCCCCTAACACAAAATTCAACAAACACTTTTTGTGGTGGTGTCGTACGGTACATGACGAGCTTCAAAGAAAGCGTTACAGGCCAAGAGACATTGACACTTCCAACCTCTTCTTGAGGCTATCTTTCACGTACCCGTCTTTGGTACACTCACTCTTCCAAAATCCGTGACGTTTGTACATTCTATCTTGTACATCATTAATCCTGCCACAGAGGGACCAACAGCATGCAGGCTGTGCAACCCATATATCTTAATATTGGGTATATGCGGTTTCATTGCTTCAAAATACTTCTCGTAACCGACTGTAAGATATTAGCTTATCTGTTTCCTGAAGTTTCACGAAGCACATTTACTCACGTTTCTAAAAATGAATATATCTCACTCTTCCAAAGTCCGTGATGTTTGAACATTCTATCTTGTACATCATTAATTGCTGACGCAGAGGGACCAACAGCACGCAGGCTGTGCAACCCATATATCTTAACATTGGGTACATGCGGTTTCAATGCTTCAAAAAAATACTTCTTGTAACCGACATTGGCTTATGTTTCCTGAAGTTTATAACACGTAGCACATTTACTCACGTTTCTAAAATGAATACATCCAAATCTTCGGCTATACACGCCATTATTTCAAACAGTCTATTTACAGGACATAATTTATTACCAGTCTTGGCAATAACTAGCCAAACTCCATCTCTATACACATCAGTCTCTTGATTTTTCAATAAAAAATCGACATATAAGCTGAATATATTATAATATTACATCTTCGAGTGTACAACAGCTCTGCTGATCTACAAAATCCAGCATAGGCAAGCAAGCACATTGTAAATACTCCACCACCGCTGTCATTACATGAAAAAATCTGATGCTAAAGAAAGCATTTTCGATAGTGGCATAAGACTGATAATAGGCTGTTAGCAATAAGATAAACAGCACATATTCAATATCGTGTATAAACTGTGCCATGCATTGGCCCTCATACTTTGAAAGCCATACTTTACAAATGGCGAAAAATCATCCAGTGAAATTATCTCTCTGCCCGGATATGACAAAGGCTTAATGATCGAAGATTTTAACAAAACTCCAAAAAAATATTCTCTGACATTTCAGATATCTCAGTCATAATTTAATATCTCTCAGTATTATAAACGGGACACAGATCCGATCCCGTTCGCCTTATTATCAGGTACGCACAGCACATAACCATAAAAAAAAAAACACAAGGTCTGAGCACTTAATATACATTAAATTAACTGAATCCAAATTGAATCCACATTAGCAAATAAACACATATCAAAAAAGTCTCTGATCCACTTATGTCCGGTTACCGCATTGCTTTAACAATGCATCGTTTACTGAGCTTATTCTCCGTGATAGTCAACAAGATCTTAGTAGCCTCAATTATGTTCTAATTCGTTGCACTCAAATGAACAAATCATTTATCATTTCCACAAACACTCTCATATTTCTCAACTATTTATTCATAACTAGAGTAGCCAGAGCCTTGAAGTCCGATCTCGCATACCGAGACACAATGAATGTTGGGAAATACGATTGGAATCCGTGCATACACTCTACATGCATAATACCATTTGTTTTATATATAAATCATCTGTGACAACCACAGTGACAATGTGACAATGCAACCCATGCCAGCGTCCTCCAATGCGCTATACCATTGTGACGGGACAGAGACAGCCCATGCTTCAAATACATACATCAACATATTGTTAAGTGGTAAATGGGCCTACACTTTATGGACCCAGCATACTGTTGACATGCTCAAACATCATGGATGCCCCAGTCAGCTTCTTCATTTTCTAAGCGTGGTATCATTGAACTTCCAAATGAACGTTCTGCTGTAAGCATAATTCAAAATAGACATAGAATGGCATTTTTAGACAACTTTCATATTTCCTTTACATATTAAGCTTTCCATATTCTGGTCAAGTGTAAACCATTTTAACTCTTTGACCTCTTAAAATATTTATAAAGCTAAGAAAACAATTATATGAACTGCCCTCAATTTTCTCAGTGTCGAGCTCCTTACATTTCAATATCAGATTACCGACCAATCATCACCACCTCATGTGGCTTTCAATATCTTGGCCATTCTTCAATAGCATAGCACGAAGTATAAATGTATTCCTGAATTTCACAGTAGCGCTGATACAGCTCAATTCCATTTTAGTTATGACTGTACAGCTCTCTTAGAACAGCATTACTCCATAGGAATTAGTCTCATATAAAAATCTCCAGTATTCATTGGCCAACAATTAGTGTGCTTTCGGTTCACACTTTATGTAAGAATCACAAGGCAATGCATACAACAGTTCCTACAATAGTATCGACCGTGCTTTCCCTTCCAAGATTTAGTTGTAAATGATCACACCTCGACAGGGACAATAGTAATCAATGGAGACAATGGACAAGTAGGGCTACTGTCAAAATTTCTAATCAAATGATACATTTCAAATACAATGTATGTTTATTCACCCTAGAACGTACGAAGCTAAGTGTATCTACTGCATCTAATACTTACAGTAGCATGAGGCGAAATCTGTTGGGATTGGCCTTAAACATCCTATCGGATACACAATCTTAGCAGTTTCTGAAAATGTAAAATGCATTGACCATATCCACAACACCTGAAGTGGAACTGAAATTTTTGACTCCTGACGATCAAATATATTACACAATGCAGCGATCATGTAACAAGAATAAAATTCTCATCCGCTCATCTGTCAAACCTCCCTTCATCATACGCCCATCTCGCCTTCCAAAACAAGGTCTGGGAAACATCGGCTACCTTAGATATGGTAGCAATGCATTCACCTCCCACGTAAATGCTTCGTTAAATCTGTAACGAGAGTAAAACAGATATTATTATAGAGAAAATATCATATCTGTAGCTGACATATGGAAAAAGGGGGTCTATCTCACCATACCAGGTTGCATCGTGAAACGAGCTGCTTGCTCAAGCTTGTATAACAGCTCTGTCATCCACTCTGGCCATCTTCCGGTCTTCATCGGACCTTTGGCAAGCTCAGTGACCACATAATATTCCGAGATTCTCACCAATCTTAGATGAATCGGGAATTAATCATCTGTTACGATAACGTAGCCTCTGTTTCTCTCTGTCGATTAGTCAGTTGCATAATCAACTTCACCGTACTGTAGATCCTACTGCTCATGTTGATATGGCTCAAACCACCTATAATTTCACCGTAAAGTTATGCTGTAATTGTTGCCGTCTCTTTTACATGGAACTCATAGCCATAGGAACTAATTTTCGAATATTCCGTATTGGAGTGTCCACTTTATTTGACCAAGCCCATCTAGTATTTGCAATTTATTTCCTGTATGTTTCCAGAAAAATTTCTGCGTTGATTTTCTGCACGTCTTTAGTCGTCTGTGCGAACTCGACACTTAACTGTCTTATATTTTCCTCCACGGATAACTCTATCTCTTCTTTGACGAAGCGACTTCTCTTAAAGTTTCATCCAGTTTAGAGCTGATGTTAGTTTGTTCTTCCATATCAGGCTGGACAGTATGGCACTTCACAGCTATTGCAGTCAACTTCGAATAATATTTGTGCCAAGCGGTTATGAAAAAAAAGCTGAGTTAAATTAAGCGTTCATTGTAGCATCGACGTGTACCGTAGACGAGAATGGTTAAACAGAGACTCTCTCTCTCTTATAAAACACATAAGGCGCTCGACTGAACACAGTTCACAGTCGGAGCTATACTCACGTCTTACACCCCATGGAGAAAGAAGTTTCCTTTTAATTCATTCCATTCAACCAAAGGAAACTATATTATAAGTTAATAACTAGACTGTGGCTTGTAAAATCCAAGCAATTAAGATTGTAGTTTGAATAAGAATGGTCCCAAACTCTGGTGACGTATTATATCTCTTTCAATCACGATATGACATCTGTATTCATTCATGTCCATGACACGTGATCACTTATCGAGAAATCTAACTTCGCTTATGTAACACGAAATCAATTAATTTTTTATTGTCAATGCAAGGTACATGTGCCTCAAGGCGTGAAGCTCTATATGTAACCCGATACACCAAATTAAAGGTAGATACTTCACATAGGAAGCTATTGTCTGAGTCTTTGTGCAGCTGAAAAGGCTCAAGTCTAGACATATTGTTGTCCCCAGGCTTGGCTATTGTATGCATTGTCTCGTGATCCTTACATGGAGTATGAACCAAATTAAAGCTTGCTCTTCCGACTGTGCCAGTCAAGTTGTCATGTTACTTGAGGGAAGTGACAGGCTAGTTGAATTGTATAACGACCCCACCTGCCATTTAATTGTCATGGATGTTGTGGGCCTGCATCGCATGAAGGGATAGAAGTGGTATTTTATTGTCATGAATGTAGGGGGCCTACGTCATCAGGCTTCTGGACAATTCAATTTATAACGTTATTATATTAAATTTTTAATACACCCCAAGGTACAATAATGTTTGTCATTTTTTTTAAATATGTTGCAGGTCCAGAAACAAGAGCTGACACCAATGAAATTCCATTTTCGTTATTTCCAAAACAAGTTTCTTCAGAAGCTCTGATCTTTTTGGGTTTTTTTTTTCGTTCTGCATTTCGAATTTTGCGTATTGAAGAGAAACTACTCTGCATGAATGCGACTTCACAGGCTCGCACCACTTTATCCCATCTTCACATTTCCAATTAAATACTACACTAATGTTCCGTGTAGTGTTCGACTTGGACAGGCGAAGATGACTCTACCCCGGCCCACAATAGCGGAAGATTACCATATACGGCATTGCTATGGGGTAAAGGAGAAAACCCACGCACACACTTTTTAGTTTGAATCCGACAGAGCAACAACTTAAGTTTTGCACATAAGCAAACTACTTTTCATATGCACTGCCTATATAACGGAGAAAAGAGTATCCAGATGATTCTTTTTGACGCTCAGTCAACATAGATATTATACAGATTTGAAAAATAATCGAAATGTTCGGCAGACATCGATTTTATACCCCGATATAGGAAAGGTCATTTCCGGCTCTGTGCTGATCGGGCGGGAATCCTGTCTAAATATTTGACTGGTGGCTGGGTAGGCCTAGTATTGAATTTCACTCAAACTTGAGCTTGATCAGTTTTTCAGGGAGGAGATCATTGCCAGATCATTGCCAAATGTAGGCCTATTACCCCAGGTTCCAATTCCAGAGCATTATCCTATAAACACCAGATTTTCCATATTGATACCATATCACCTACTATGGCCTGGTAAGGATATGGTTTCACTATGGTTTTGATGTGGCTCTGATTTTTTGATGCTATGCAATTTCGATGCTCAATAATGATGTGTACCAGTCCAAAAATTTGTTATGAAATAGTATTGATCGGATATACATATGATAAACGAAAGGTTTGAAATATTATATTGCATCAAGACTAGCTGTCTACTTGATTAAGTTTCATTCGCAAGGTTGCTCGTACATAAACAAGTGGCCAGCACAATGCCACAACTGAAAATGGGTGGAGTGGTTTCCCATAGATGTTCTGCAGGGAACCAGTTTTGTAGTCATATTGTGTATAGAAGATGGAGGAAAGAAATCAACTTCCGGGTGTCATTGATTGGCAGTTAATCATCCTTGAAAGGAATGGTCAGTGTTACATATGCTTTAATTCTTTTTGAAATATTTGACTTTGTGAAATACACAAGTTAGTTACAACATTTGTCTCACCTCATTTTCTGTGGATATATTTATCTCTTTAACATGTTATTAGAAAGACAAATTAACGGATTTCCGTTTTCTTCTGTTTCAGCAAAACGCAGACGTTAAGAGGGAGAAATTAACTGACCATGGCGATCATTGGTTGCACAGACTGTGAGAGACCAGTATTTGTTCTCTGATATTGCTGATCATTTATGAACACTGGATCTCAATGGCGATCAAATGATATGACAATCCAAGTGTGAGATGCGAGTATATTCCTGCAAAAGTCTTTGGAATCATTTGGACAGAAGCATACCCAGTGATAAGACGATGCTGTCATCATGTATCGACAGCACCATGCACAACTTGGCCGAGAAACAAGCATTCGTGCCAGACATTAGATTTGTCGGCATAATACACGTTACTATTCCATATATACTTGAGTTTTGATGATATTAATGCCACGCGAAATGGGTCTGGGATTATTTTTCTGGACAAATTTTCTGAACAAACGGCGTAACTGCTTCCGGCTAGATAGGATAAATACAAAACGGAGTCATCTGGAACAGCGTTCATTCGGCCCCTATCCACGGGTTGTGAAACTTAGCATTTGGAGATTTTCACCACTGATATATCGTACCGCTTTTAATCGTGACTGGAGTGACATAGATGGTCAAGCTTTCAATGTTCAGATCAGCATTTGGGTCACAATTAACACCATATCGTTGCAGAAACGTTTCAGAAGATATTCCAAAACGGTCTCTCAATGTCGGCCATAATGCACCAAAGGGGTCGTTGAGTTTTCATTGCTTTTAACACGTCAGAATAGGAAACAGGTATAGCCTACACTTAGTGTTGAGTGGGGGGGGGGGGTGTAGCTAGTCTAGCGTATAACTTTATTGTCGGCTGTCGAATTCAAAACCTAGTGTTGGGGGGTGTAGCTAGCTTAGCGTAGAACCTTATTTGTCTTCTGTCGAATTCGAAACCTAGGGTTGGGGTGTAGCTAGCTTAGCGTAGAACCTTATTGTCGGCTGTCGATTTCAAAACCTAGGGTATAGGGCCTAGCTAAGTTAAGATATGATAGGGTAATTTATTTTTTGACTTTAGTGGTTAAAAGCTGAAGACCCAACGATGACCCTGCATTGGCATTACTAAACAATAACCACACCAGTGAGGGATTGGTCCAAAATTTGTTGCAAATTTCGAGATTGAGACAACAACAAAATGACCAGACCGGCCTGACAGCGAAAAACATTACTGTCATTTCACGAGAAGCCGTTCAACCGTTGGCATTTGAGTCAAGACTCAATCCTAGATACAATGTTCGACCCTGTGGAAAATATGTAGCGCCACAAAACTTAAAAAAATTCTGATAAAATGTCGTCCACGCACAGCCAAAATCCGATCGTAGCTTACAAAAACACCGTCTAGTGGCCATTTGAACGCTGGAAAACTACGGACTCATAGATGATGCTTGTTTATGCAAATCAATACCCAATCTTTCCTGGTTTTAGAAATCCGTTCTAAAATGAAGAATTTGCATTAAGTTTGGAAAATTTTGGTTCGCTTCTAAGTCAAGAAATTTCAAAGTGAAACTTAGCAGTTACTTGTTAATACGATGTATTTTTTAAAACATGTTTCTAATATTTACCTGTTTATTTTTATATGTTTGTTCGGTTTCATGCGAGGAGAGGAATTGCCAACTCGTGAGACTATCACCAACGACAATATCAACTCATCATAGCAATACGCGCCAATTCGCTTTATCTATCAATTCACCTTTGGAATTCGCACTCGGACGGATACGGGAGATGACATACTTGAGCCGATCGACTGCAGATCAACAATAACGATGCCCGTCAGCTAACCAGTGACCGTCTAACTTGGAAGGACTAGATGCATGATGGAGGAAAGAAGTCAACTTCCAGGTGTCATTGATTGGCAGTTAATCATCCTTGAAAGGAATGGTCAGTGTTACATATGCTTTAATTCTTTTTGAAATATTTGACTTTGTGAAATACACAAGTTAGTTACAACATTTGTATCAAACGCCTCCCCACCCCACCCCCCCCCAATACACACACTTCAACCCATCTCCAGGAGCTGGTTTTCATTTTCTGTGGATATATTTATCTCTTTAACGTGTTATTAGAAAGACAATGTAACTGATTTCCGTTTTCTTCTGTTTCAGCAAAACGCAGATGTTAAGAGGGAGAAATTAACTGACCATGGCGACCATTGGTTGCACTAACTGTGAGAGACCAGTATTTGTTCTCTGATATTGCTGATCATTTATGAACACTGGATCTCAATGGCGATCAAATGATATGACAATCCAAGTGTGAGATGCGAGTATATTCCTGCAAAAGTCTTTGGAATCATTTAGACAGAAGCATACCCAGTGATAAGACGATGCTGTCATCATGTATCGACAGCACCATGCACAACTTGGCCGAGAAACAAGCATTCATGCCAGACATTAGATTTGTCGGCTTAGTACACGTTACTATTCCATATATACTTGAGTTTTGATGATATTAATGCCACGCGAAATGGGTCTGGGATTATTTTTCTGGACAAATTGTCTGATCAAACGGCGTAACTGCTTCCGGCTAGATAGGATAAATACAATACGGAGTCATCTGGAACAGCGTTCATTCGGCCCCTATCCACGGGTTGTGAAACTTAGCATTTGAGATCTTCTTTGATCACTGATATATCGCACGCTTTTAATCGTGACTGGAGTGGCATAGATGGTCAAGCATTCACGGTTCAAATTAACGATCAGCAGTAAATATACGCAGGAACTACGGTTATTAGCGATGTTGTTACTGAGAAGGACTCCATTTTCAAAGTCTTTTCGTCCTTTTTTAACGAAAGAACCTTTCAATGTTCAGATCAGCATCTGGGTCACAATTAACACCATATCGTTGCAGAAACGTTTCAGAAGATACTCCAAAACGGTCTCTCAATGTCGGCCATAATGCACCAAAGGGGTCGTTGAGTTTTCATTGCTTTTAACACGTCAGAATAGGAAACAGGTATAGCCTACACTTAGTGTTGAGTGGGGGGGGTGTAGCTAGTCTAGCGTATAACTTTATTGTCGGCTGTCGAATTCAAAACCTAGGGTTGGGGGTGTAGCTAGCTTAGCGTAGAACCTTATTTGTCTGCTGTCGAATTCAAAACCTACGGTTGGGGGTGTAGCTAGCTTAGCGTAGAACCTTATTGTCGGCTGTCGATTTCAAAACCTAGGGTATAGGGCCTAGCTAAGTTAAGATATGATAGGGTAATTTATTTTTTTTACTTTAGTGGTTAAAAGCTGAAGACCCAACGATGACCCTGCATTGGCATTACTAAACAATAACCACACAAATTTGTTGCAAATTTCGAGATTGAGACAACAACAAAATGACCAGACCGGCCTGACAGCGGAAAACATTACTGTCATTTCACGAAAAGCCGTTCAACCGTTGGCATTTGAGTCAAGACTCAATCCTAGATACAATGTTCGACCCTGTGGAAAATATGTAGCGCCACAAAACTTAAAAAAAATTCTGATAAAATATCGTATACGCACAGCCAAAATCCGATCGTAGCTTGTAAAAACACCGTCTAGGGGCCATTTGAACGCGGGAAAACTTCGGACTCATAGATGATACTTGTTTATGCAAATCAATACCCAGTCTTTCCTGGTTTTAGAAATCCGTTCTAAAATGAAGAATTTGCATTAAGTTTGGAAAATTTTGGTTCGCTTCTAAGTCAAGAAATTTCAAAGTGAAACTTAGCAGTTACTTGTTAATACGATGTATTTTTTAAAACATGTTTCTAATATTTACCTGTTTATTTTTGTATGTTTGTTCGCTTTCATGCGAGGAGAGGAATTGCCAACTCGTGAGACTGTCACCAACGACAATATCAACTCATCATAGCAATACGCGCCAATTCGCTTTATCTATCAATTCACCTTTGGCATTCGCACTCGGACGGATACGGGAGATGACATACTTGAGCCGATCGACTGCAGATCAGCAATAACTATGCCCGTCAGCTAACCAGTGACCGTCTAACTTGGAAGGACTAGATGCATGATGGAGGAAAGAAGTCAACTTCCAGGTGTCATTGATTGGCAGTTAATCATCCTTGAAAGGAATGGTCAGTGTTACATATGCTTTAATTCTTTTTGAAATATTTGACTTTGTGAAATACACAAGTTAGTTACAACATTTGTCTCACCTCCCCCATCCCCCCGCTACCCACCCCCAATACACACACTTCAACCCATCTCCAGGAGCTGGTTTTCATTTTCTGTGGATATATTTATCTATTTAACCCAATCTGGTCTGGGCGATTTGGGGTGTGTCGCAGCATGGGGGGGGGGGCGAAAAGTGCCCTCCCTATATATTTTCTCTACCACTAAGGGTAGAGCGCCAAAATTTACCACACAGTATCTTGGGTTCAAGCTCTACCGGAAAATGAAAAAAATCCAAGATGGCCGCCATGATGACGTCACAGTGAGGTCATCTTCTGGGAAGCCATTTTTCGGCCTTTTTTGGGTCGGTTTTTCGAAATTTTCATTTTTCAGATTTTTCTCTCGAAAAAAATCTTATAAAATAGAAAATAATTAGTTTTGCATAAATAATATACTTTGAAGGCCGTTTAGACAAGGAAAATGTGAAGGAATGGACCGAAAATATGAAACACTACTTTCGCGAATACCATATGGCCGCCATTTTGAATTTTCCCGTGACCCTCTACCCGGAGGTATATGAAAATAGACTCAAAATGACCCCAATAATATAAGCTTAAAAGTCACCAAGTTTCAGCCTTCTCGGTTTTGTCGTTTCGGAGCAGCAGAGAAAAGTTCACTAGGGCGGGCACTTTGCGCCCCCCCCCCCAGGCAGGTAGGGTTAACAGGTTATTAGAAAGACAATGTAACGGATTTCCGTTTTCTTCTGTTTCAGCAAAACGCAGACGTTAAGAGGGAGAAATTAACTGACCATGGCGATCATTGGTTGCACAGACTGTGAGAGACCAGTATTTGTTCTCTGATATTGCTGATCATTTATGAACACTGGATCTCAATGGCGATCAAATGATATGACAATCCAAGTGTGAGATGCGAGTATATTCCTGCAAAAGTCTTTGGAATCATTTGGACAGAAGCATGCCCAGTGATAAGACGATGCTGTCATCATGTATCGACAGCACCATGCACAACTTGGCCGAGAAACAAGCATTCGTGCCAGACATTAGATTTGTCGGCTTAGTACACGTTACTATTCCATATATACTTGAGTTTTGATGATATTAATGCCACGCGAAATGGGTCTGGGATTATTTTTCTGGACAAATTTTATGAACAAACGGCGTAACTGCTTCCGGCTAGATAGGATAAATACAATACGGAGTCATCTGGAACAGCGTTCATTCGGCCCCTATCCACGGGTTGTGAAACTTAGCATTTGAGATCTTCTTTGTTCACTGATATATCGCACGCTTTTAATCGTGACTGTAGTGACATAGATGGTCAAGCATTCACGGTTCAAATTAAAGATCAGCAGTAAATATACGCAGGAACTACGGTTATTGGCGATGTTGTTACTGGGAAGGATTCCATTGTGAAAGTCTTTTCGACTTTTTTTGACGAAAGACCCTTTCAATGTTCAGATCAGCATTTGGGTCACAATTAACACCATATTGCCGCAGAAACGTTTCAGAAGATACTCCAAAACGGTCCCTCAATGTCGGCCATAATGCACCAAAGGGGTCGTTGAGTTTTCATTGCTTTTAACACGTCAGAATAGGAAACAGGTATAGCCTACACTTAGTGTGAAGGGGGGGGGGGGGGGTAGCTAGCTTAGCGAAGAACCTTATTGTCGGCTGTCGAATTCAAAACCTAGGGTTGGGGGGTGTAGCTAGCTTAGCGTAGAACCTTATTTGTCTGCTGTCGAATTCAAAACCTAGGGTTGGGGGTGTAGCTAGCTTAGCGTAGAACCTTATTGTCGGCTGTCGATTTCAAAACCTAGGGTATAGGGCCTAGCTAAGTTAAGATATGATAGGGTAATTTATTTTTTTACTTTAGTGGTTAAAAGCTGAAGACCCAACGATGACCCTGCATTGGCATTAGTAAACAATAAACACACCAAGTGAGGGATTGGTCCAAAATTTCTTACAAATTTCGAGATTGAGAAAACAAAATGACCAGACCGGCCTGACAGCGAAAAACATTACTGTCATTTCACCAGAAGCCGTTCAACCGTTGGCATTTGAGTCGAGACTCAATCCTAGATACAATGTTCGACCCTCTGTAAAATATGTAGTGCCACAAAACTTAAAAAAAATTCTGATAAAATATCGTACACGCACAGCCAAAATCCGATCGTGGCTTACAAAAACACCGTCTAGGGGCCATTTGAACGCTGGGAAACTACGGACTTATAGATGATGCTTGTTTATGCAAATCAATAACCAATCTTTCCTGGTTTTAGAAATCCGTTCTAAAATGAAGAATTTGCATTAAGTTTGGAAAATTTTGGTTCGCTTCTAGGTCAAGAAATTTCAAAGTGGAACTTAGCAGTTACTTGTTAATACGATGTATTTTTTAAAACATGTTTCTAATATTTACCTGTTTATTTTTTATATGTTTGTTCGGTTTCATGCGAGGAGAGGAATTGCCAACTCGTGAGACTGTCACCAACGACAATATCAACTCATCATAGCAATACGCGCCAATTCGCTTTATCTATCAATTCACCTTTGGCATTCGCACTCGGACGGATACGAGAGATGACATACTTGAGCCGATCGACTGAAGATCAACAATAACGATGCCCGTCAGCTAACGAGCGACCGTCTAACTTGGAAGGACTAGATACATGATGGAGGAAAGAAGTCAACTTCCGGGTGTCATTGATTGGCAGTTAATCATCTTTGAAAGGAATGGTCAGTGTTACATATGCTTTAATTCTTTTTGAAATATTTGACTTTGTGAAATACACAAGTTAGTTACAACATTTGTCTCACCTCCGCACCCCCCACCCACCCCCAATACACACACTTCAACCCATCTCCAGGAGCTGGTTTTCATTTTCTGTGGATATATTTATCTCTTTAACATGTTATTAGAAAGACAATGTAACGGATTTCCGTTTTCTTCTGTTTCAGCAAAACGCAGACGTTAAGAGGGAGAAATTAACTGACCATGGCGATCATTGGTTGCACAGACTGTGAGAGACCAGTATTTGTTCCCTGATATTGCTGATCATTTATGAACACTGGATCTCAATGGCGATCAAATGATATGACAATCCAAGTGTGAGATGCGAGTATATTCCTGCAAAAGTCTTTGGAATCATTTGGACAGAAGCATACCCAGTGATAAGACGATGCTGTCATCATGTATCGACAGCACCATGCACAACTTGGCCGAGAAACAAGCATTCGTGCCAGACATTAGATTTGTCGGCTTAGTACACGTTACTATTCCATATATACTTGAGTTTTGATGATATTAATGCCACGCGAAATGGGTCTGGGATTATTTTTCTGGACAAATTTTCTGAACAAACGGCGTAACTGCTTCCGGCTAGATAGGATAAATACAATACGGAGTCATCTGGAACAGCGTTCATTCTGCCCCTATCCATGGGTTGTGAAACTTAGCATTTGAGATCTTCTTTGTTCACTGATATATCGCACGCTTTTAATCGTGACTGGAGTGACATAGATGGTCAAGCATTCACGGTTCAAATTAACGATCAGCAGTAAATATACGCAGGAACTACGGTTATTGGCGATGTTGTTACTGAGAAGGACTCCATTGTGAAAGTCTTTTCGTCTTTTTTGTACGAAAGACCCTTTCAATGTTCAGATCAGCATTTGGGTCACAATTAACACCATATCGTTGCAGAAACGTTTCAGAAGATACTCCAAAACGGTCTCTCAATGTCGGCCATAATGCACCAAAGGGGTCGTTGAGTTTTCATTGCTTTTAACACATCAGAATAGGAAACAGGTATAGCCTACACTTAGTGTTGAGTGGGGGGGGAGTAGCTAGTCTAACGTATAACTTTATTGTCGGCTGTCGAATTCAAAACCTAGGGTTGGGGGTGTAGCTAGCTTAGCGTAGAACCTTATTTATCTGCTGTCGAATTCAAAACCTAGGGTTGGGGGTGTAGCTAGCTTAGCGTAGAACCTTATTGTCGGCTGTCGATTTCAAAACCTAGCGTATAGGTCCTAGCTAAGTTAAGATATGATAGGGTAATTTATTTTTTTACTTTAGTGGTTAAAAGCTGAACACCCTACGATGACCCTGCATTGGCATTACTAAACAATAACCACACCAAGTGAGGGATTGGTCCAAAATTTGTAGCAAATTTCGAGATTGAGACAACAACAAAATGACCAGACCGGCCTGACAGCGAAAAACATTACTGTCATTTCACGAGAAGCCGTTCAACCGTTGGCATTTGAGTCAAGACTCAATCCTAGATACAATGTTCGACCCTGTGGAAAATATGTAGCGACACAAAACTTTAAAAAAATTCTGATAAAATATCGTACACGCACAGCCAAAATCCGATCGTAGCTTACAAGAACACCGTCTAGGGGCCATTTGAACGCTGGAAAACTACGGACTCATAGATGATGCTTGTTTATGCAAATCAATACCCAATCTTTCCTGGTTTTAGAAATCCGTTCTAAAATGAAGAATTTGCATTAAGTTTGGAAAATTTTGGTTCGCTTCTACGTCAAGAAATTTCAAAGTGAAACTTAGCAGTTACTTGTTAATACGATGTATTTTTTAAAACATGTTTCTAATATTTACCTGTTTATTTTTATATGTTTGTTCGGTTTCATGCGAGGAGAGGAATTGCCAACTCGTGAGACTGCCACCAACGACAATATCAACTTATCATAACAATACGCCCCAATTCGCTTTATCTATCAATTCACATTTGGCATTCGCACTCGGACGGATACGGGAGATGACATACTTGAGCCGATCGACTGCAGATCAACAATAACGATGCCCGTCAGCTAACCATTGACTGTCTAACTTGGAAGGACTAGATGCATGATGGGGGAAAGAAGTCAACTTCCGGGTGGCATTGATTGGCAGTTAATCATCCTTGAAAGGAATGGTCAGTGTTACATATGCTTTAATTCTTTTCGAAATATTTGACTTTGTGAAATACACAAGTTAGTTACAACATTTGTCTCACCTCCGACCCCCCGCCCACCCCCAATACACACACTTCAACCCACCTCCAGGAGCTGGTTTTCATTTGCTGTGGATATATTTATCTCTTTAACATGTTATTAGAAAGACAATGTAACGGATTTCCATTTTCTTCTGTTTCAGCAAAACGCAGACGTTAAGAGGGAGAAATTAACTGACCATGGCGATCATTGGTTGCACAGACTGTGAGAGACCAGTATTTGTTCTCTGATATTGCTGATCATTTATGAACACTGGATCTCAATGGCGATCAAATGATATGACAATCCAAGTGTGAGATGCGAGTATATTCCTGCAAAAGTCTTTGGAATCATTTGGACAGAAGCATACCCAGTGATAAGACGATGCTGTCATCATGTATCGACAGCACCATGCACAACTTGGCCGAGAAACAAGCATTCGTGCCAGACATTAGATTTGTCGGCTTAGTACACGTTACTATTCCATATATACTTGAGTTTTGATGATATTAATGCCACGCGAAATGGGTCTGGGATTATTTTTCTGGACAAATTTTCTGAACAAACGGCGTAACTGCTTCCGGCTAGATAGGATAAATACAATACGGAGTCATCTGGAAAAGCGTTCATTCGGCCCCTATCCACGGGTTGTGAAACTTAGCATTTGAGATCTTCTTTGTTCACTGATATATCGCACGCTTTTAATCGTGACTGGAATGACATAGATGGTCAAGCATTCACGGTTCAAATTAACGATCAGCAGTAAATATACGCAGGAACTACGTTTATTGGCGATGCTGTTACGGAGAAGGACTCCATTGTGAAAGCCTTTTCGTCTTTTTTTCACGAAAGACCCTTTCAATGTTCAGATCAGCATTTGGGTCACAATTAACACAATATCGTTGCAGAAACGTTTCAGAAGATACTCCAAAACGGTCTCTCAATGTCGGCCATAATGCACCAAAGGGATCGTTGAGTTTTCATTGCTTTTAACACGTCAGAATACGAAACAGGTATAGCCTACACTTAGTGTTGAGTGGGGGGGGGAGTAGCTAGTCTAGCGTATAACTTTATTGTCGGCTGTCGGATTCAAAACCTATGGTTCGGGGTGTAGCTAGCTTAGCGTAGAACCTTATTTGTCTGCTGTCGAATTCAAAACCTAGGTTTGGGAGGTGTAGCTAGCTTAGCGAAGAAGCTTATTGCCGGCTGTCGATTTCAAAACCTAGGGTATAGGGCCTGGTCCAAAATTTGTTGCAAATTTCGAGATTGAGACAACAACAAAATGACCAATTTCACGAGAAGCCGTTCAACCGTTGGCATTTGAGTCAAGAAATTTCAAAGTGAAACTTAGCAGTTACTTGTTAATACGATGTATTTTTTAAAACATGTTTCTAATATTTACCTGTTTATTTTTATATGTTTGTTCGGTTTCATGCGAGGAGAGGAATTGCCAACTCGTGAGACTGTCACCAACGACAATATCAACTCATCATAGCAATACGCGCCAATTCGCTTTATCTATCAATTCACCTTTGGCATTCGCACTCGGACGAATACGGGAGATGACATACTTGAGCCGATCAGATCAACAATAACGATGCCCGACAGCTAACCAGTGATCGTCTAACTTGGAAGGACTAGATGCATGATGGAGGAAAGAAGTCAACTTCCGGGTGTCATTGATTGGCAGTTAATCATCCTTGAAAGGAATGGTCAGTGTTACATATGCTTTAATTCTTTTTGAAATATTTGACTTTGTGAAATACACAAGTTAGTTACAACATTTGTCTCACCTCCGCCCCCCCCCCACACACCCGCAATACACACACACTTCAACCCATCTCCAGGAGCTGGTTTTCATTTTCTGTGGATATATTTATCTCTTTAACATGTTATTAGAAAGACAATGTAACGGATTTCCGTTTTCTTCTATTTCAGCAAAACGCAGACGTTAAGAGGGGAAAATTAACTGGCAATGGCGATCATTGGTTGCACAGACTGTGAGAGACCAGTATTTGTTCTCTGATATTGCTGATCATTTATGAACACTGGATCTCAATGGCGATCAAAAGATATGACAATCCAAGTGTGAGATGCGAGTATATTCCTGCAAAAGTCTTTGGAATCATTTGGACAGAAGCATACCCAGTGATAAGACGATGCTGTCATCATGTATCGACAGCACCATGCACAACTTGGCCGAGAAACAAGCATTCGTGCTAGACATTAGATTTGTCGGCTTAGTACACGTTACTATTCCATATATACTTGAGTTTTGATGATATTAATGCCACGCGAAATGGGCCTGGGATTATTTTTCTGGACAAATTTTCTGAACAAACGGCGTAACTGCTTCCGGCTAGAGAGGATAAATACAATACGGAGTCATCTGGAACAGCGTTCATTCGGCCCCTATCCACGGGTTGTGAAACTTAGCATTTGAGATCTTCGTTGTTCACTGATATATCGCACGCTTTTAATCGTGACTGGAGTGACATAGATGGTCAAGCATTCACGGTTCAAATTAAAGATCAGCAGTAAATATACGCAGGAACTACGGTTATTTGGCGATGTTATTACTGAGAATAACATTATATGGCTGATCATTTATGAACACTGGATCTCAATGACGATCAAATGATATGACAATCCAAGTGTGAGATGCGAGTATATTCCTGCAAAAGTCTTTGGAATGATTTGGACAGAAGCATACCCAGTGATAAGACGATGCTGTCATCATGTATCGACAGCACCATGCACAACTTGGCCGAGAAACAAGCATTCGTGCCAGACATTAGATTTGTCGGCTTAGTACACGTAACTATTCCATATATACTTGAATTTTGATGATATTAATGCCACGCGAAATGGGTCTAGGATTATTTTTGTGGACAAATTTTCTGAAGAAACGGCGTAACTGCTTCCGGCTAGATAGGATAAATACAATACGGAGTCGTTCATTCGGCCCCTATCCACGGGTTCTGAAACTTAGCATTTGAGATCTTCTTTGTTCACTGATATATCGCACGCTTTTAATCGTGACTGGAGTGACATAGATGGTCAAGCATTCACGGTTCAAATTAACGATCAGCAGTAAATATACGCAGGAACTACGGTTATTGGCGATGTTGTTACTGAGAAGGACTCCATTGTGAAAGTCTTTTCGTCTTTTTTTAACGAAAGACCCTTTCAATGTTCAGATCAGCATTTGGGTCACAATTAACACCATATCGTTGCAGAAACGTTTCAGAAGATACTCCAAAACGGTCTCTCAATGTCGGCCATAATGCACCAAAGGGATCGTTGAGTTTTCATTGCTTTTAACACGTCAGAATACGAAACAGGTATAGCCTACACTTAGTATTGAGTGGGGGGGGGGCGGGGTGTAGCTAGTCTAGCGTATAACTTTATTGTCGGCTGTCGAATTCAAAACCTAGGTTTGGGGGTGTAGCTAGCTTAACGTAGAACCTTATTGTCGGCTGGCGATTTCAAAACCTAGGGTATAGGGCCTAGCTAAGTTAAGATATGATAGGGTAATTTATTTTTTTACTTTAGTGGTTAAAAGCTGAAGATCCAACGATGACCCTGCATTGGCATTACTAAACAATAACCACACCAAGTGAGGGATTGGCCCAAAATTTCTAGCAAATTTCGAGATTGAGACAACAACAAAATGACCAGACCGGCCTGACAGCGAAAAACATTACTGTCATTTCACGAGAAGCCGTTCAACCGTTGGCATTTGAGTCAAGACTCAATCCTAGATACAATGTTCGACCCTGTGGAAAATATGTAGCGCCACAAAACTTTAAAAAAATTCTGATAAAATATTGTACACGCACAGCCAAAATCCGATCGTAGCTTACAAAAACACCGTCTAGGGGCCATTTGAACGCTGGAAAACTACGGACTCATAGATGATGCTTGTTTATACAAATCAATACACAATCTTTCCTGGTTTTAGAAATCCGTTCTACAATGAAGAATTGGCATTAAGTTTGGAAAATTTTGGTTCGCTTCTAAGTCAAGAAATTTCAAAGTGAAACTTAGCAGTTACTTGTTAATATGATGTATTTTTTAAAACATGTTTCTAATATTTACCTGTTTATTTTTATATGTTTGTTCGGTTTCATGCGAGGAGAGGAATTGCCGATTCGTGAGACTGTCACCAACGAAAATATCAACTCATCATAGCAATACGCCAATTCCCTGTATCTATCAATTCACCTTTGGCATTCGCACTCGGACGGATACGGGAGATGACATACTTGAGCCGATCGACTGCAGATCAACAATAACGATGCCCGTCAGCTAACCAGTGACCGTCTAACTTGGAAGGACTAGATGCATGATGGAGGAAAGAAGTCAACTTCTGGGTGTCATTGATTGGCAGTTAATCATCCTTGAAAGGAATGGTCAGTGTTACATATGCTTTAATTCTTTTTTGAAATATTTGACTTTGTGAAATACACAAGTTAGTTACAACATTTGTCTCACCTCCGCGCCCCCCCAACCCCACCCACCCCCAATACACACCCTTCAACCCATCTCCAGGAGCTGGTTTTCATTTTCTGTGGATAAATTTATCTCTTTAACATGTTATTAGAAAGACAATGTTACGGATTTCCGTTTTCTTCTGTTTCTGCAAAACGCAGACGTTAAGAGGGAGAAATTAACTGACCATGGCGATCATTGGTTGCACAGACTGTGAGAGACCAGTATTTGTTCTCTGATATTGCTGATCATTTATGAACACTGGATCTCAATGGTGATCAAATGACATGACAATCCAAGTGTGAGATGCGAGTATATTCCTGCAAAAGTCTTTAGAATCATTTGGACAGAAGCATACCCAGTGATAAGACTATGCTGTCATGCACAACTTGGCCGAGAAACAAGCATTCTTGCCAGACATTAGATTTGTCGGCTTAGTACACGTCACTATTCCAAATATAGTTGAGTTTTGATGATATTAATGCCACGCGAAATGGGTCTGGGATTATTTTTCTGGACAAATTGTCTGATCAAACGGCGTAACTGCTTCCGGCTAGATAGGATAAATTCAATACGGAGTCATCTGGAACAGCGTTCGGCCCCCTATCCACGGATGAAACTTAGCACACTTAGTGTTGAGTGGGGGGGTGTAGCTAGTCTAGCGTATAACTTTATTGTCGGCTGTCGAATTCAAAACCTAGGGTTGGGGGTGTAGCTAGCTTAGCGTAGAACCTTATTGTCGGCTGTCGATTTCAAAACCTAGGGTATAGGGCCTAGCTAAGTTAAGATATGATAGGGTAATTTATTTTTTTACTTCAGTGGTTAAAAGCTGAAGACCCAACGATGACCCTGCATTGGCATCACTAAACAATAACCACACCAAGTGAGGGATTGGGCCAAAATTTGTTGCAAATTTCGAGATTGAGACAACAACAGAATGACCAGACCGGCCTGACAGCGAAAAACATTACTGTCATTTCACGAGAAGCCGTTCAACCGTTGGCATTTGAGTCAAGACTCAATCCTAGATACAATGTTCGACCCTGTGGAAAATATGTAGCGCCACAAAACTTAAAAAAAATTCTGATAAAATATCGTACACGCACAGCCAAAATCCGATCGTAGCTTACAAAAACACCGTCTAGGGGCCATTTGAACGTTGGAAAAATACGGACTCATAGATGATGCTTGTTTATGCAAATCAATACCCAATCTTTCCTGGCTTTAGAAATCCGTTCTAAAATGAAGAATTTGCATTAAGTTTGGAAAATTTTGGTTCGCTTCTAAGTCAAGAAATTTCAAAGTGAAACTTAGCAGTTACTTGTTAATACGATGTATTTTTTAAAACATGTTTCTAATATTTACCTGTTTATTTTTATATGTTTGTTCGGTTTCATGCGAGGAGAGGAATTGCCAACTCGTGAGACTGTCACCAACGACAATATCAACTCATCATAGCAAAACGCGCCAATTCGCTTTATCTATCAATTCACCTTTGGCATTCGCACTCGGACGGATACGGGAGATGACATACTTTAGCCAATCGAATGCAGATCAACAATAACGATGCCCATCAGCTAACCAGTGACCGTCTAACTTGGAAGGACTAGATACATGATGGGGGAAAGAAGTCAACTTCCGGGTGTCATTGATTGGCAGTTAATCATCCTTGAAAGGAATGGTCAGTGTTACATATGCTTTAATTCTTTTTGAAATATTTGACTTTGTGAAATACACAAGTTAGTTACAACATTTGTCTCACCTCAACCCCACCCACCCCCAATACACACACTTCAACCCATCTCCAGGAGCTGGTTTTCATTTTCTGTGGATATATTTATCTCTTTAACATGTTATTAGAAAGACAATGTAACGGATTTCCGTTTTCTTCTGTTTCAGCAAAACGCAGACGTTAAGAGGGAGAAATTAACTGACCATGGCGATCATTGGTTGTACAGACTGTGAGAGACCAGTATTTGTTCCCTGATATTGCTGATCATTTATGAACACTGGATCTCAATGGCGATCAAATGATATGACAATCCAAGTATTATATGCGAGTATATTTCTGCAAAAGTCTTTGGAATCATTTGGACAGAAGCATACCCAGTGATAAGACGATGCTGTCATCATGTATCGACAGCACCATGCACAACTTGGCCGAGAAACAAGCATTCGTGCCAGACATTAGATTTGTGGGCTTAGTACACGTTAATATTCCATATATACTTGAGTTTTGATGATATTAATGCCACGCGAAAAGGGTCTGGGATTATTTTTCTGGACAAATTTTCTGAACAAACGGCGTAACTGCTTCCGGCTAGATAGGATAAATACAATACGGAGTCATCTGGAACAGCGTTCATTCGGCCCCTATCCATGGGTTGTGAAACTTAGCATTTGAGATCTTCTTTGTTTGTTTGTTTGTTTAAACTTATTTATTGTACAAATTATAGTACATGGGATTGGGGTCAAGTTATAATCAACTTATTCACCCCTCTCCCTTACAAATACGGATACATAGCATGTGTTTACAACAACAAAAATAATGACGTTTTGGCTGAACCTGTGTGAATATATACATGTCACAAATGAAATAAGTTTTAGATTTGCATTTTTAGCAACTTAAAGGGGAGAAACAAACTATAACAGATTATTGAGTATATGGTGGAACTTGACTGTAGCGTGCTAGGATTCTAACAGAACTAGGTACTAGTACATACTAATCCTTCAGCTGAGGCAACTACGTCGTAATCGTGCTACAAATTGAATCTTGATGTGTTCTTAATAAATGTTAAAACTGACTTGCACATATTATTATTCATTTCATTTGTGAATGACTCGTTTCCCGACAATATATCTTGGAGGTTATAGTTTGGAGGCAAGTCGTTTTGTACTTCATCCCTTAGATTGTTATATAAGGGACAAATAAAGAAATAGTGATAAGCATCCTCTCTTGATTCTCCACATCTACAGCTAGATGTAATAGACAAATTCCTTCTCATTAAATCTGCGTTTAATTGGCTGCATTGATGTCTTAGTTGGGTTAGTACAATGTTAAGTTTCCTTGAACCTATCAAACTGTATTTAGATATACGAGCTTTCTTAGCTAATGAGTGGTGGAAGGCAGAAGTGGATGGTTTGTTTCTTGTATCGTAACTAAGTTTGTTCCATTCCTGAATAGCTGACGGGATAAATGAATTTTTGGATATATTTAAACGTGTGCGGGGTGTCGCATAATTTGCGTCATTCCTCAAGTTGTACGGAGTGGTTTGTCCTACTTGGGGTGTCATTAAATTATATATATAGTCAGGACTTTCTCCATTGTGAATTTGGTACATTACTTTCAATTTTGCAATTTTTCGTCTATTTGCCAAGGTTTCCCAGCCAGTTTCTAACAATAGGGACTCTCTACTGGCATAAACAGGGAGGCCGGAAACAATTCGGGCTGCAGCAAATTGAAGTTTTTCTAGTCGATCTGCTTCTTCTAATGTGCATCCATCCCAGATCACAGAACCGTATTCTAACATGGGTCTGACAAATGATAGATATATTTGAGATAATGCCTGTCTGCCAAGCTGGTATTTCAGTTTTCTCATCATTCCAATGCGTTGAGAGGCGGTACTGATAATGTGATTGATGTGGCTACTCCATTTGCAGTTGTCTTGTAGGATCAGGCCTAGGTGACGATGGTTGGTGGAAGCCTGAACGAGACAATGGTCAAAATAGATTTTAGGATAGTTCAGAAGCCATTGTTTTGACCATTCCAATAAGGACTGTAGATCCCGGTTAACTACACTTTCAATATCACAAATGTGAATTGACGTGAACTGCAAACAAAAGTCATCTGCAAAAAGTCTGGTAAGTCTTATAGTTTGTCCGCTATGTCGTTGATGTATATCAGAAATAACAAAGGGCCTAATACGGAACCCTGTGGAACTCCTGCATTTACTTTTTGTGTATTGGAGTTTGAATTTCCCACAACAACTTTTGATGATCGATCCTCAAGATAGCTTTTCATCCAATTCAATAATGCACCTGCAATTCCATATTGTTTCAACTTGAACAGTAACCCCTTGTGCCATACCGTGTCGAAGGCTTTAGATATATCACAAAAACCATGCATGAGTTTGTGCCTTCATCTAGGGCTTTACAAATACTATCATAGATTTCAATAAGCTGGTAAACAGTTGAATGTCCAGGGAGAAAACCGGACTGGTACTTATAAAATAGGTTGTGTGAGTTGAAATGATTATAGATGTGTTTGAATATAATTCTTTCCATTATCTTTGAAACACAACTCAGCAGCGATATAGGACGATAATTAGAAGGGAGATGTCGATCTTGTTTTTTTGAAAATAGGTAATATATTTGAATTTGTCCAACATTTAGGAAATTGTTTGCTTGTTAGTGACATGTTAAATAACTGACACAATGGTTTAGCAATGGTTTTGACGCAACCTTTAAGCATTCTATGGCTGATTGCGTCTGGACCTACTGCTTTATTCAATTCGATGCTATTAATAATATCACAAACTTCGTCTTCATTAATGGCAATACTGTTTAGTAAGCTGTCGCATTTATACTCGAACTGAGGTAAGTCGGCAGCCGAATCATCTATAGTAGAGATGGAAGCGAAGAAATTATTCAATGCATTCGCTTTGTCTATATCACTAAAACAGATGGATTCCGTTTGTCCAGAGTTTTGTACTCTTAAAGGGGGAATTTCAGATGTATTTTGAGGATCGCTAACGAATCTCTTCAATGTCTTCCAGTAAAATTTTGGGTCATTTGTTTTCGAAGTTTCCAGTAGGTTTTCAATGTTATTGTAATAATTAGTTCGGGCATATTTTTTCATGTTATTAACTTGGTTCCTACTGCGTTTGTATTTGTTCCAGTCTAGAAGTCTATTAGTCTTAAGTGCCTTTTTTTCAGTCTGTCACGCTTTCTCATTGCTTTTCTTAGGTCAGAATCATACCAAGGTTTATCTTTGGGTCGTATTGTCACAGTTTTATATGGGATG